>KZ345457.1:69271-81280 GCA_002352805.1 Teladorsagia circumcincta
CATGAAAGAGATTCATTCGATTTCAAGCCTTCAGAAACCCATACAAGTATACAGCATGTAATCAAACTTTAGCTTTTTTCCGTTTCTTTTTTATGCTTTGAGTGATCTACCTCAATAGTTTCGCTTTTCTTCCGGTTGAAATTTCCTACAGATCCACATCACCTTCTATAACATTTTAATAGGAGAAATGGTTAGCCCTACTACTTGAGGAGACAAACTGGTTTGGTTTTTCGCATGAAAGCGGAAGTGACTATGCTATATTGACCACTAAAGAAGAAAAAGAAAAGAAACCACCGGAAACCAAAAAGTAAGATAGAGGTCCTTTTTTCTAGGCTGGAAGGGTTCCATGGTATTCACCGCGATATAGGAGATACTTAGTGCTACAGAGAGGGAAAAGAATCAGTGATAAGAGAGCATGGATAAGACTGAGATTGAAAATGGCCTATGACGTCAATTCTTGGGCGGAAACTCGTTTGTTGAGTGGGAGCCCTATGAAACCCAGTGCCTTAAGGCCTTTGCAAGGTAATTTTATGACGCGATATCAGGATGACCCGTGTGCTCGTCCTCGCTCTACCTTTCTCGTGCTGAGGCCTCTCCATTCACCTAAAGCTGGCTGTGCCCTAAAATCCAGTGATTTCGAGAATGCCATGGCAAAGCGGTACAAGTATCGCTGCGCGACTTCTCAAGAACTCCACAACAACGGTTTTTTAACCCAGTTTACCAAAAACAATAAATAAATAAAATTAATAAACAAATAAGGCAACTTCGTTGGTGAAGCAGAGATCTATTGGAGGAATGCTTAAAATTGCAAGGATTAATGCTGTGGAGAAGTTGTTCCAAAACCAAATATGAGCACAATAATCGATCAATTAGGTCTATTGACCCCGCCCACTTTCTAAGCTCCACCCCTCCACTAGGGTGTAATAAACCAGTGCTATTATAGGTGTTCATTGATGAGGCATTAATGCCATTAGAAATGTGGAAAGATAGGCAAATTCCACTCGAAAAAAAATTTTAAAAAAAATTAACAAATTTTAGCTGGATAATTCTAAGGACTCACGGGTGCTTCACGGAACTCCCTTATCATGGTTTAATACTTCCAAACGGACTCTTTCACTCGCTTGTTCTGAACAATATATTTAGTGGACGTGACATTAACCTCAGGCTGACCGTACTCGACAAACTTTTTGTTCCATGAAGATAAAAGAGATTGAAAATGCTTAAAAATCAGAAGACTAGTTTCAAAAGTAAGTGCCTGTCCAGAGCTTAACCTGTCAAAGTAAGTACTGGACGGATTGAAATTAGGTTCATTTTGATGTAGTGACTCCAACAGCCGAAAAATCTTTATAACCTCGTATCTATAGAAACAATAAATTATGCACGTTATTCAATCTTTAGCTGCCGCCTAATGTGTAAGGGTCGAATACTGAAGTCACATGAAACGTTGGAAGTGGGAATTTCTTGCCAGAAGGTTAGGAGACGCCTTTGGAGACCTACCCCCACTTTATTCATGACCACTTCCACAAAGAATGCCACTAAAAAAAGTACAGGAAAGGCTCCACTGATTAAGAGCGGCAAACCCACCAAGTTGCAGAGTGAAGTCCTTCGTTTGACCCCGTCGAAAATAGATCATCATAGAAGGCAGCTGGACGAATTCGGTTCTTCTGTAGGTGGCCACACGTCAAAAAGTGCGCTGCCAACGCCGCACCAGACAAGCAGAGGGTTAACAAATGACCCAAGCGCGTGTCTACTCGTCATAATCTATGAGAACCCCATGAGGCCTCTACTAGCGATTGCAGTGCAATGCCAACGAAGACGAATGGCTAACTGAGACGATGCTGACATCGATGTCGATGTTTGGGTTGCTGGAAGTGCGTCTCAGTTTACTGACAAAGTAAGATTGACTTGTGGTTGAAGTTAGCGCAGCGAGCCGAAAATCTGCTACATTTGGCCTTGCTACTGTAGTGAGACAGTATGAAAAATCAGTTCATAAATAATCCAGCGATAAAAATGGCGGCATAATTAGTGCAAGATGAAGCTACCATAAAACCAAAAATGGAAGTAAATTCAGGGCAGATGGCACTTTCCGTCTGAAGAGCGGCACACCTGATTAATGAATGAGCAGGTGACCCCGGCCTATCATCGGGGGACCCTCAACACAAAGGCGTAAAACGCTATCTACGACCAATTTAGAGCCCAAACACACACGGGTGGGATTAACCCTGAAACGATAACGCTTACAAGAAGATAAGAAGATAACTTAAGCTCTTCTAAGCGGTCCCAGTGTGGGCAATCACATTCAAAAATACTTCATCGACTGCGGCCATCTCCCACAAAAGGACCAGCGACAGCTGAAGTAATCCAGCAAAAAATGTATCACCATTCACTGCAGGAATACAAGATTTGAACATGAAAATTTGAGAAATGTCACCGAGCTAGTCATTTTCAGACTGAAAAGCGGTAGGAACAAAAATTGAAGTATTCGTTGATATATAAGAAATTGTATAGTAGCCTTCCTTCAATCAGATGCATCTCCACAAAGCAGAGACGACAATGGTGGAGTTATCGAAGGGCAGGATACGATAACAATTAAAACGGATGACTAACAGATACTTATTGAATAAAAAAAGCTGGGGAAGCCCTGAAGACGAGGAACTCAAAAATTCGGTGATCATATGACTAGAACCAGAATTATACGCATGTTCATCCACTTACACAGAACTGGTCCATTCCCCAAAAAAAGATGTAGAAGGAATACGACGAGCTGGGAAACTAGACTTTTGAATAGTAGTTGAAAATGGAAAACGCTCCAATGGGCTTGATAGCCCCAAAAAATTATAAGATCGTGCAACTATTGTCGAAAACTATGATAGGGCAAACTATCTGGACCCAGTAAGCAGTATAAAAAATCTTGCATTGCTTTTTGAGTTGCTTAACGTTTGAAAATGGCTGGCACCGGTTCAACCCCTATTTCAAGAGTCCATGAAACAATAAAAATTCATAAAAAAACAATAAAAGTACACACATGGCGGTTAGCTGACTTTCCAAGAAAGTAGCACATTTTACGGGCAACTGACGAAGAACTAGCATCATCTTTCAGTGGTTCTATGGGAATTCAAACATCAGCTTTTCACGATATCATTTCGAAACCGTGTACCACGTTTGATAAGAATGCCAGCTGGGTTGATTTGGTTGAGAAGAAAACGTTGAAATTTCTCGAAAAGGAGGAAAGTGAGTAAATAGAAGACGCCGATAAAAGTAGAAACCACGGGCAAGCTTGAAGACGAACATCGATTTCCTGAGCTGTAACTCACAAAACAAGAACTTTCATTGGAAAAGATAATAGAGGTCTCGAGAGCTAGAGATTATTGAGGAGCACGTAAGGACTCAAAAGCATGGCGAAAAGGAATGAGGATAGAGGTTGGAGGTTAGGCGGAGGTCTTGGCCACTATGGCATTCCAACTCCTGCTCACCCGCGCACTGATAACGAACCGCGTTAGTAAGCGCTGTAAAGGAGCCCCAATGTGCCATGAACCTGACCTGAGCTAACCTAAGGTCGATCAGTATATCAGCTTTATCAGCTCTCAAACAACTAAGATATGAGGATTCCTCAGTTAGTAAAAGTAGCCCCACTGCCTTTGAAAAACGGAAAATTCCAAATAAATCGCACTAGTTGCGCTTCCTTAGCAACCTATTCAGTGGTTCTCAGCGATTAAATGATGAGCTAAAAAATCTGTTCTCCTTCGGAGTCACTACCGTCAAACTTTAGATCGCCACTGTGAACCAGTGAGCTACTTTGAGGTTTACCACGGAAAACTTGGCTATAATGAAATCTTATAGCCGACAACAACGCTCAAATATTTTAGTGATTACAATATGGAAAGCATAGCCGACCGCAGAGCGAAGCGACTCAGTATAGCTGCTGTTTTCGGCTCGAAACCGATCACAGTAAAATGATGCTCGATGGTTAATTGGTAAGATGAGGAGCCTAGTGTTAGCAATAGCGACAACATTGCTGGCATTATCAGCGCCAACACCCCACCAAACTATTCGTGGCCCTCGTCGCTGGTCTGATAGCACAACCGATCAGCACTGATAAGAGCGGAATGTTTCCAGTATATCGTGACGGAGACATTAATGTAAACAAGGAACGATAAAGCCATTTGAGGGGACGAGGAACTGCACATCGAGTCCAGCGCACGACACGGCCTACTTGACCTGGTTATTGGCACGATGTGTTTAGCCATCGAATTACTACGGATATTAATTGGATAGCATTCAGTGACGCTATGAAAGAGGTGGAACCTAGACGAGCATCGGTAATAGAAGCCGGAACACTGGCACAATATTGCATAGAAAATGAGCAGATGAAGTGCCTCACCCTGGAAATTTCCACTGAACTACTGTTTCCGCTGCTAAGCTTATACCCGGCAATATTTGGTTGCTTTGAAATTTCGCCGACTACGATGAAATTGAAAGTTTCATCGGAAAATTTGAGTAAAAATACCAATTTTTAGCCTTCGAAATAAAGGTCACTGATCCACTACTGCTTTCCGTCCACCATCAGCGAATTATCAACAGATCTGCTCAGAACACATCTTCGATGACACATCGGATCGAAGAATTATTGACCATGGTTCATTGCCAGTTTTATCATGTATTCAACGTGGGCAGGAGGCTTGCGTTGCGATTTTTTGAAGGGGGGGGGGTGGGCCCTATTTGGTCAAACAGGCATACTAGTTTTTCATGAAAAGATGGCAGAAAAAGGAGAACTCGTGATCAAAGGGAAAGTTTATATGGAGAGAGGAAGACTCAAAAGAACGATTTTCGGTAACCTTCGCCGTTTCCGCAGCAACATACAGTGCCTCCCCTGCCTCCTCCTCCACCCCCCTCCATCCACCCAACTCATTCCTTTATTCCTTTTAGACTTTTGCGGTGGATGCTACACTCTAGCTACTAGCCAAATGAAGTCTTTTATCATCTTAGCCGTGGCTGCAGAACAAGCTTAAGAAAGAATTTCAATCCACACCCCATTTTTGATGCAACAATAGACCTTGCTTCTAAAGCGTGTTCAACCTGCTCATTCCACTCAAATTTATGACATTAAGAGGAAAACTGTATCGATGTTGAGCCCATAGTTACATGGAGCAAGCCTGAACTGTAGAATGAATGTGGAATAAGTGGTCGCCTTTTAGCTTCACAAGAAAACGAACCATATTAGAATTTTATGACCAACCTAGTGCTCCTTTTCCAACCAACCAAATGAAGCGATTTCTTTTTGCCCATCCCTACTATATATAAAGCGCTACGTCTGTCTGTGTGTCTGTGTGTCTGTGTGTGTGTCACGAAATTCATAGCGCACGTCCCAGCAGTCACATGGGGTTGATTTCAGGATATGATATAGGGGGCGAGAGGGGAACATATTTGGCGGGGACCCGAGAGTGATAACAGCTGATGAGGGCTGATAAGGGGCGCTGAAACGCAAATTTTACAAAATTCACAGCGGGTGTCCCAGCAGCAGTGATGCGTTGGTTCGAACAAGTGATGTGGAGGATGGGGCGGGAACACATTTGGTGGGAACCCGGGGGTGATAACAGCTGATAAGGGCTGATAACAACGGTATGCGGCAGAATGTAGAGGTCACTCAAAACCAGGTTCTAGATAGGAAGAGCGTCTCACTCCAATCATTTCAATCGCCACGACCGCTACTCTCCTCGGAGCTCCTAAGAATGTTCTGTGGTTGTTAGAGGAAATGCTATTGTGATTACTGGGTGTTTCCAATCAACATCATCACATCGATTATTATTCGACCGCTAAATTATCTTGACCTTCGATTGTTGGTGGATGTTTACAAAAGCGTTTAGCACCGCACTCCACCCCGCGCGTATCAGACGGTGAGCTTCAGCAAAACAAAGTAGCCTGCCGAAGGTATGCTGACGCCTTCCACGAAGCAACATAACTGTTGGGTTCTTTAGTGGTGGAACCCAACGCTCCACAGGCTATCCACCTCCGCCGAAGCCTACCGTGTCATGCACGCGGTAGTGTGCGGAGCTAAACTGGTGACTATATTCTTTGTGAAGCATTTTACTCCTTCGCTATCGTCCAAAGGTTCTTGAAACTTCACATACTACTCATTAGAGAACCTAAGTCACTCTTCACTTTTTTACGGGGAAGGGGTACGCAAAGCAGAAGAATAGAAAAGCACTTTCTCATCGTTGCCATATTTACAACGATTTCACATCTGTGGTGAGCTTAACTATGCCGCCCAGCTGCGCAACTTAGAGCTAACACTTGAGCATGCTAGCTCAGATGATGAAATTTCCAATTACTTGTTACGCGCACTTAGGACTGACAGAATATTGAGAATACAGCAGACTATACCGCAATCAAATTAAGCAAAAAAATGAAAAACTGGGAAGACCAGAAAACTATTAAACAAAATTCAAGGTCGACGAAAAAAAAGCCGAATGTTGAAAAATATCTTCGAATCTCTTCGAGTAAATTCTTTGAAGAAGACAACAATGACAACGAACTAATAATAGAACTGAAAACCAAAAAATAAAAAGGAAAAGAGAAACGGAAATTTCTTCAGAAGAAGCCTGTATGTGAAAATTCGCATCGGTGTTTGTCTAGAAAAGCCAGTCACATGGAAGAAACGCTTCTCAGAGCACTGTGTGCGTGCCCATCGAATTACGGTATCATCTATCGATACCTCACAGAGGACCGGAGAGCAATATTCAAATTCAGTCCTCTGACGCGGACCCACGGGACCACAGATCATTCATGCCTTCGCTTGGCGGTGTAGTGACTCGCCGAAACGCCGAACAAATCTAAGCGATGAATCAAAATTTTGGCCACTTTAAAATCAATCAACCCATCCAAAAAACAGTCTCATTCGGGGCAGCAGTCAGAAAAAAACTTTCTAATCAATTTGTTCTGGGGGGGGGGAATTCTGCAGGAATTAAATAAATCTAATCAATACCTATGCAATTTCGCGAAGCAGGTCAAATTAGAATTTGTTCAGAATAACTTCGGAAGTCAGACAGAAACATAAATAAAAAGAAAGAAGCCTGGGGAGGAACACTGATAAGAAAGGGTTAGATAGATCGGTGCCTACAGTAAGAATCGGACGAGTTCGAGGAAGGATAGCGTGACCATCGATAAAAGGTGATACGAAATTGAAATCAACCATAGTTATTTCTAGATCCAGGAGGGGACCAACGAAACTAAATAAAACGAAATGGAAAGAATAAATCCAACTTGAATTGCAAAGTATCAAAAAAACTGCCAGGTATCAAGAATTATCACCGGCTATAAGTGTCCCATTCATATATTACATTTAAAATGCTCAATCAAAGCCATCTGAAAAATATAGATCCACGGAGAAAAACAACTTTTTCCCAGACAGTAGGATTGAGAGGTAAGAATAAAATATTTATAAAATAAAGGACTGCCAGGAAATAGGCAGGTAATAAAGGACTGGCACGGAAGATCAGGTTTATCAGGAATATTTCTCAGAAAAAATACTCTAACAGTGACCGAGAAAATGGAATAATTCGAGATCCTGTCTGAACCATTGGTCACTTTCGACCGAAGCCAATGCCATATGATCAAAGCCACGCAGGGATTATCCCCTACGATATTTGCCAAGCACTAAACGAACCGATGCGTACGATGCAATAAATCGTAAGCAAACTCGGTTAACGATACGTCTGGTCGAATACCAAAACACAACGGACAATCGATTGACGCCGCTGAGGGATAGAATCGTATTGGCCGCATGCCAAAAAAGAACACTGTTCTGAGCCTCCATCTGAGGTGAGCTGGAGGAGCGAGAGTGCCGACGACAAACACACCGTGTACCGTACCGGTCACTCCGTCTGAGGTAGGAAGTGGTAGAGACGCAGAGCAGTCAGGTAGAGTGCTGACACCTGTGCGCAGGTGGTCAGCGACGATTTGCGGCGCGGTTGGATGGTTTTCGGGTCATCTTGGTGTCCGAGGAAATTGGTTGTGGTCCCCCATTCGACGTCACGACCTTTCCAAAGTGCTCCGCGTAGATTACCGACACAAAAAAAGGCGATTAAGAACGAAAGTAACACACCAGTGGAATTAGCCGCTCGGCTGCAACGTTCGCGAAGAGTTCGGAGAAGTGTCTCGGTTCATGACTCCTGTGAATCGCACTGAGAAACGAAATTTAGCAGCCCATTTTAACCATTCGCGACCGTGCAGGATTTTCAATCTGCCCGTTCAGACCAGCTCGTCTGAGACTATCGCAAAATAGCAGCCACAGAAGGCCGCTATTGTCTCTCGCGACCCTTTTTTGAAGTGGGGTGAAGTGGTTGAAATCAACCATTTTGCTGAAACATTTCCTAGATGGCCACCGGTGGATGCAATGGTCTCAAGTGAGCATCTTTGCGTCAGCCAGCGGTGGCTGTCATTGTCGCGAGTGGGTTGAAGCAGGACGAAAAATGTTCGAGGAGTTCCTCGACCCCGGTCTTCTGCTATGCGAGAGTAGTGTCGAGAGTGAATGAACGCGCGGAGAGCGCAGACGGCTCGCGTGTGGAGAGAGTGAATTCCTGCCGGGAGAGCGTGACTGGACAGACGAACATCCTCGATGAGTCGCCGACCAATCCTCGACTGATTTCCACCCTGATTCAGAGACCACCGTGTGAAGCATGCGGCTGCAGGGGGAACCACTTTTATTCATTTGGTTCACTTTTCGATGTTCTGAAGTTCAGCCTCCTTTCCGGAGACATAAAATACTATTCAGGCATGGGACTGTGCCGCTTGGAAGTAGACCAAGCTTTTTGTTCAAAAAGGCTGTTTGACTCAGCACTGTGATCCAAAATGAGTTACCGTCGAAAATTTTGTGAACACTGAGGGTGATTGGGCTTTCTAGGGTGAATCTTTCATGTTAGGTGAAATTGTTATCGTATTCTTGAAAGTAAAAGTGAAATTAGGTCGAGGTATGGGGATTCTTTGAAAAGATATATAGTAATTCACGACATGAGGATATGAGGAATCTGAAGAAGTTCTGCAAAACTTCTTGGAGATTTGATGTGAATTTTAAGAAAGTTCTGGAATTGCTGTTTTTATTGTGGTATGTATATCCTCGCGAAATGGCAAGATGGAGGGAGTGAAATAAAATGAAGGATAGAACCTGGAGTTGGAGTTTGAGCCCCAACTGGGAAACTATCACATTAGTCTCCTGGAGGGCTCCGTTTGGAGTTTCCCCGCAACGAAGCCGTGTTCGGTATTCTTTGGTGATGTCATGCTGATGGTCGAGGTACTGAAATGAACGGAGATATGTGGAATTCGCCGTCCCAGAAGTTCCGGGAATTCGATATATCCATTAATTTTTGAGATATCTCGGTGATGGGTTTGAAGGTAATGGCAGGTTCAAACGACACTTTCGACAACCTCGACTACTGGAAAAAGTAGTATAGAGAGACCCTTCAAAGATGGGAAGGGTAAGGGTAGGCAGAGGGGGGGGGAGGGTAGGGTGCGTTAGAATATTGAAGTCGGCACAACGAGATAGCTGCCTGTGCTGTGGCTACCATCTAGATTTCCTCTACATGTACGTTGTGGTTTGCTGTTAAAGCTGGCAATACAGGTCCTGAGGAAGCTTTTTTAGTCGTTCAAATTGAGCTCAGGATTGTTAAAAATGCTCTGACCATAAAGAAACAAAGTCATTGGGTGTACCACAAGGGTTTCTACCTGATAGGTGCACTTGACGAAGTTCAGCCACCTTCATGAAGTAGCTTACATAATGCGCAAATGAGCTTTGCAAGCGACTTATCCCGTACGGCTCGCGATGAACCTCACGCGTGTCCGTGTCGCTGAGCTGAATAACTCGCTCAGTTGTGGGTGGTCAGCGCTTAGCAAATCGGATTTGCATATCCAGACCGATTATTTCAAACGCTATTCGTCTCGCATTTCCCACTGCGACCAGCAAGGCCCGAGCCAGAAAATAAAAAGATTTGTCGACGCGGCAAATTCCTTGGGGTCTCGAAAAAGTTATTATATGTAGCACAACTCAAGTACACGACAGCCGAGTGTTCATGGAAAGATATTGCTTATGCGAATTGGGGATTAGGCCTGAAGCTGAAGTTGTCACACCATAGAAATTTTGAGAAAGTTTTTTGAATGTTTTCCCATGAACAGAGAGCAAAACAAATAGTAGACTGAGTCAAGGAGTCTGGGGGGGGGGGTTGGGCAGAAATTATAGTCTGAACCACGGAGCCTTGGGGGGGGGGTGGAGGAAAAGTGTTCACGCCTGTCCTGTGGAAAGGCATTTTTTGATAGTTTCTGACATAAGTCAAAACCTATGAAATATTCAGTTGCTTAATAATATTAAACATTGACAGATAATAATATTATTTCCAAAAGATAAAAATAAAATGCATTCTGCTTTGATCCATCTCTTTTGGATGCGCCACGTATTCTACTTCCACTAAAAACCATAGTGGCATTTTGAAAGCAACTCGGCCCAAACAACGACTTCCGATGCAGTTGATTAACAAATTGATGCCTTCATCTTCCCAGACAAGTCGGGTACCAATAAATCTATCCCGGAGGGAAGCTTGATTCTGTGTTGTAGTAATGAATAGCGCCACTACATCACGCACACGGCTTGAAGTTTGAATCCCGATACGATTCTTGCCCATCAGGCCAAGCTAGACTTTCATTCCTCTAGAGGTGGCTGTTCAATTGATACCAGAATCGTTCCTACATAAGTATGTTGAACTCTGCACCAGCCAGCCCTAGAAAATAGCCTCAATTTCGGAGAACGAGAAGAGCGTCGAGTGCAGACTTCACACCACATCTGACGACGACAAGAAAAAAGCCACGTTTCACTTGACGGTCGTCACTTGTGGTGTGAATTCTGCGGTCGACGCTCTTCTCGTTCTTCGAATTAGAGGATTTGCAAGTACATTTGTTTTCAGGTCTCACCAGGATGCATCGATAATAAAGAAGTAGTGCTGAGTACTCAGAAAATCCATCACATTTCAAAACATCTTTTTTTTTCACAAAATTATTTCAGTATTTGAAGATTAGGATTTTCATGCGCATCACGAAAATGGCAAATATAAGAAAATACGAAATCAGAGATCAAACAACAGACGACAGCGAATGCAACCAGCAAAACATGTAACTGACCTTGATAAGTGCCGTGCTCGAGGAGCAAGCCTTCTGTTTGAAGTCGTTTGAACTCATCAACCGACACGAAGCGGTAGTGTTCGCCGTCGATTTCGCCGTCGCGTGGAGGTCGCGTCGTGTCTGAAAGTGATTCACGCAATGAGAACCAAATTAGACGGCCATTAGAAGATTGCTGGATCATGGGCAAAACTTTTCGCCCAGGTGGCGATCGACCGTGTACCTCTCGTATTCCGAACAGTTGTGATACAACTACACCACCGGGCCCACCCTCATCTTATCCTTTTGATGGTATAATGACCGCCGTTTATCAGCGCTACAAGTTTGATGTGGTGAGCCGATCAGCTGACATCGGCAACCGCAAAAATGGAAACTTCCAGCACCACCACCCGGAAAGCGAGAGGTGCGGGTCAGGTGAACCAATTTTGCTGATGACCCGTCATTCTTGCGATAGCTGGTGATAGCTATCGCATGGCGAACAGAGGCCAAAGTAGCATAGAATAATCACAACCCAGTAAAAATTGGACAGCATTCGAAAGGTAAGATAATATTCGAAATAAACAGAATTGCATGTGCATAAACAACGAAATATCCGAATTATAAAAATAGGCACTAGTACTCGGGTTGAGACCTTACAAGAAGAAATGTCAGAATCGTAATGTCATGCACAACGCACCGAAAGGCATTGCCGACGAAAGAAAAAACAAACAACGAGGAGATAAGACGATGATTATTCGAGATGAAAGGCGTCGATGAGGTGTGAAGGTCGACTTTGACGGTGAGAAATGGGTACTCCTAATACGTATTGGAACAAGAAACAGCCCTGCTAGAGCGAACTTGCATATAATATAC
>KZ345457.1:84212-105372 GCA_002352805.1 Teladorsagia circumcincta
ACGAGATATTAACCTGGGGCAGAACGAGATTCTACGGTATTAGTAACGGGGATAGTACTTGAATGGTCCAAATATATTAATCCGTGACGGACATACGAGAGGGGCAGATGCCGCGATGAGAAAGGATACTTGTTTGTTTGACACCCGGCTTCTCAGTGACTTGAACCGCTGCCAGTAACATGCTCCGACGGGCAGCTGACAGGCAAAAAAATGGCCCGCTCGTGCAGAAAAACATCGTCCGATGAGGAAAGAGCCACATGAGACGATGGAGTGAAGGTCATGAAAAGTGAGGACGAAAAAAGTTTTTGTGAAAATGGGACCGCAATTCAATAGTCGTGAAAAAGATAAGTTTTCAGCGCAGTCATCTTCCTGGCTGCTGAGGTCTTGGTCTTATTGGGATAAATCTAGTAACGAAAATCTTAAGCACTGGATGGTAAAAATCACCCAGCATAAGATAGATTTTTTGATGTTGAGAAGAAAGGGTGAGCAATTCTCAGGCCCATATGATTGCAGATTTGAAGGAGGGAAAATCTGTCAAACACAGAAGGCATTCAAGAATGAAAAGTGGACGCAACGACACGTGGGCTGTAGAGAACCATAACGTAGGTAGGCTACAACGCGTAGAGGAGCCACATGGATGCAAAACCTCAAATTCGGCGCATATAATTTGGCATGGGTGAAAACAGCAGTGGAGTGTCTCGTGCTTTCTATCACTTTGGTACCGCTCGCACGCCTGGCCAACCTTCAAACATCGGAAGGAATCTTGTGAGCGGTCCTACTCTTTTGTGGAGAACCTTCCTGGAAGGGCCCACATACTCCCAAGGTAACTGGTCGATGGTGCCGATAATACCGTTGAAGTGCAACTATTTGGCCCACTCCAACTATCTCCTTCCCCAAGAAGCACTTCAGATGTCCGCAGAGTGGAGGAGGGAGTGAACGTAATTTTTTAGGAGCAAATTATTAATATCTCCAACATTTTTGCTCCATTTTGGCAAATTTTCATCACCAAAACCACTGTCTTCGCCTCCAACTCCTTCTGAAGACGCAAATATTTGCTTAACTAAAGTGAGAGTTAAGCGGGAGCAAAATAAGGCATTAAACACGAAATCAAATGTGTATTCTGAGCAGTATAAACGATTTAATCACACAGATTTAAAAATTAAAAAAGTAAAATGAGACACTTACATGGCACGGTTTTACTGTACAAGTTGTCCCGAATAACAGTCTGCAGCTCCACCCACTGTTTATCACCGAGAATTTCGCATATGTCGTCCGTTATGGCACCTGACATAGCCGTGAGTAGATCGAATGCATGCGGGTGCATGTGAAAATAGCGAAGAGGATAGAATTACCCAGAATAATGTAGATGTTATGCCGAGTATGAGCTTCACAGCATTAGAGAAATATCGACTATACGGAAAGGTTTCAAAGATGAAAAATTCAGAGGCCTCAGTTCAAGCAACAGTCTCAGGCCAATGTCCGACTTTGCGAATCGCGCGATTCGCAAAGTCTGACACCGGTCTCAGCGGATCGAAGTGGGCGTAGCGTACAAGAGTGGCTCCCCTCTTGCCAGCAGTGGAGATTCGTTCGCGTTCGCGGATCGAAGTGGGCGTAGCGTACAGAAGTGGCTCCCCTCTTGCCAGCAGTGGAGATTCGTTCGCGATCACAACTTCAAATAGTCCCTGTGGTCCCAAAACGAGCGCAAAAGTCGATTCACGATGCGAATCGTGATCGCGAACAAATCTCCATGGCTGCCAAGAGGGGGGCCACTTCTATACGCCACGCCCACTTCGAGCCTGCTGAGACTGTTGCTGTAACTTCCATGGGTACTCTCAGGCAAGATCAACAGTCGTTCTCGCCACGTCAGGCGAAAGGCTCGAGTTTTGCAATTTGGGGGAGTCGGAGTACATGGTGTAATGAGATATTGGATTTTTGAAAGATACGAGAAGGAATGATTTTCAGAAACTCATAAACTCAGACTTTTTGCAACTTGGAGGAATTTTGAAAGATGTCGTAGTTCTGCCGTTCCAAAAGCTATTAATCCGTGGGCCCTTGAGACTTTGGAAGGTGGGGGAGGTGGAGTTGGAAGTGTGTCAGACTGAACTGGGTTCAACAACTGTTGATACCAAGAGCCCTCGAGGCGCCAGCAATCCTCGAAGCGGTAAGGAGTGTGGTACGAGGTAGGGAAGGGAAGTGGGATCAGATATTACTGGGAAAGGGGAGTGGGATCAGATATTACTGAAATTGGCTACGCTCCAATTACGGGTGTGGTGTGCTCAATAATAGCCAAAGAAAAAGTGAGGTGAAAGCTCATACGAAATCTGCACCTACCGGCTGGGACAATCTCAATGGCAATTTGATCATTTTCTTGGCAGAGCTTCTCCAGCAATCGGGTCACTTCTGTTCTCAACATGCCACTGACTTGTCTGTAATTGGACCTTATATAATCCGTGATGACTGAATATCTCCTATTGGAGAGAAGTGCATGTCAACAATCCAGTGACAGCCTTAATAATAATAAAGTATTACACTACAGAATATCTAGCTATAACGAGTTTGTAGGAGACTATCCCGGAAAAAAGGGGCCGTTATGACTCGATGCTTTTCAACTCAACGAAATGTATGTGCCAAAATTCTCGGCAACCTGAGGGTGTTCACATTTTCTTGCATAACGGGGTCCTCTTAACTCAAAAGCAGATTTAAATGACTCGAGTGAGGTTTATTAAATAGCGCATTTAAAGGCGTTGGCATGAGTTCTGAGGTAGAAACTCTTCTCAAAAGGCTTTCAGAAGGGGACACCCCTGGCACCCATCAACTGTCCATGTTCGCCGCTCAAATTGGTCTCGCCCTAGGTTCAAGTTGATGTAGTAAGTGTGCTCGATAATGAAGATGAAGGAGGAGGACGGAGTAAACCACCATTCAAGGAACAGGGAAGAGGCTTCAGAGACACTAAAAACAAGGACTCTCTCTTTCTACGCTGTGAAGAGAGAAAAAGACTGACGCCACAGAGCATAGCCGATCACCGACAGGACACAGATGAGATACCTCAACGATGGGGTGGCTAGATTTATAGAGTGTACATGATCCGAATCTCAAGCTCCTAACTCCTTTCTGATGCGTTTCTAGGCGCGAAAGTGGTTCAGCGTCTGCGATAGTTGTCTCAGCTTTCGACGAATGAGAAGGGCTTCTCCAGCGAAGTGATCGCGGACCGTGCCTTTAGGGTTGGTCATTCTGGTTTTCAGTCTTATACAAACTTCAGCCTGTCACATGTTTGTTACATCGTTTCTACCCGGGTGTCAAATGAACATTCACCGGTTTGGGGCATTGAAACTCATTACGGTTACCTTTTACTCATCATACTGATACTATACTGATATAGACGTCGTATCTAGCCCAGCCTTACCCGACCTTTTCTGAGATGCAGGTAGTGAATTTAATGAATTGTCCTTTTTTACATAGCTGTTGAAGTGCCGTTTCCCAGGCAACAAAAATGCATTTCGGCCAGCATTCCAACATTTCCACTAATTTTGAATTAACTGAAGGTTCGGATATCTTCAAGCCCCAAGTAAGATTGGGGATTGCTGTAGGGACAATTATATAACCAGTCACATGTGAATTAGCCGATTATCAAAAATCCAAGCCGCCTATACTTTCTGACAAACTGGACAAGGTTAGACCACTGCTTCGAATCTTCCTAGATGTTTACGAAACTGAGTGATAGTAAGGATCTCTTCGAAATCTTCGACTGAGCAGTAAATCGTGACCAGGTCTGTCAACGTCTTCACAAGCAGGCTATTCGCTCGAAAGTGCTTTCTCAATACACAAAGTATAGATAAAGTCAATTGCTCCGAAGACCTATGTAGATCAATTCGGACAACAGAGATTTCAGAGCATATGCACCAAATATCACATCACCTGAAGCGTTGCCAAGGTCCCGTTTTGGGTTGTATATCAGTTCTCCTCCTCATGTCAATTCATCTCAAATGTGACACCTCTGAACTTCTCGTAAGCCTGAGCCTTACCCAGGTCTGAGAAGCGTAAGTGTAAGACTAATCTGAGGCCTAAACCTTAACCTAATCTCAGGCTTCAATCATCCACAGCGCTGGTGACCCCATCTACGACGAGAGCTGAACGTCTCTTCGCCAACTATCTTCGATTTCTCAAAGAGCTATCAGCAGCAATAGCGCTAAAGATTAAAAGATGAGTAGAATGTGCTCATAATTTGAGAGTGATGATGGACTCATCGCGGAAAAATGAAAGTTTCCCCCAACCTGGGAAAGAATGAGATCTTCAGGCGTTCCATTCAATGAGCGTGCAAGCTACAGATATTATCGAATCAATATCAGGTAGATGAAGCACTCACACATCTTCGATCTTCAAAACGATGTCATTCGGAGACAGTATTCCTATGAGATCTTCACGTTTCACAATGTCCACGAGGATTAGTCGCGCAGCTGCCGCGCCGCCAAACACCGTGAATGGAATAACAGGGCTGAAATACCGTTCATCAAAGTGATAAAAAGAACTGATCGAGAAGAATATCACTACGTTTGGAATTCGCCTTTTTTCTTCTGTGAAGACATGCCTCTCATTTTATAAGAAGCCTTGGACATAGATAAAAAAAACCTCAGCTTTCTTTGTAGTCAGCCATTGTGTGCGTGCGATTTTCATGATCGAATGTGGTATGTTAGAGTCCCCGTTGCTACAAAAACTTCAAGTTCTAAAATCTGGAACAACCTTCAATAGCCCCGGGTAAGATATGTCCATCACGGCTAGTTCCATAGTAGCATCACAGCCCTTTTCAATAATTTCTAAGTCTTTTCCCACTTCCCAACCGATCCTTTTCAGTTGGACCTTCACTATTTCTCTCAGATCTCAACCTGATGGAGTGTTTAAAGGCCGTTTCTACGATGAAAAGGCAGCCCATTTGGGATCAAGGTGAAGGTGGTCATTGGTACAGAGGTGAAGGAAAACCGGGAGAAACGCCAGGACGGAGGAGGACTCCACGGATAGGGAGAAATTGCCTAGTGGGGAGAACGGCTAACTCCTGAGGGTGCGGACTGACACGCAATCGGCAGCGGAAGATTTGACCTCGGAAAGCTAGCAGGGCTCAATTTTGGCGGGTCCGCCTGTCTCCGCCCACCGTCTGTCTAATCACTCGCCACAGGTCTATACGAGGCGAGTGATTGGATAGCGGAGAGAGCGTTATGTTGAAGAGGGCACAGCGATGGGAGTCCCATCAATGCCGAGATCAAGGCGAAAGAAAGGGTTCCCATTTCTCGGGTTCTGAGCCGTTTTTCATGGTTACGACTACTTACCATCCCTACAGTAACTTGGAGTGAGTTGAGTTTTCATCGTAAATTCTGCCTCTAAGCCCGAGAGATGGGATCCCTCCTCCGCTCATTTACTTCATTCATGCGACTTTAATCGGTGCCGCCGTCTTCGCTAACGCTCTGTCTGCTGAAGCGGCTAGATACAGGCGGTGAGGGTCAGCCGAGGTTGAACTTGCAACGGCGCGAGCGGTGCGGCTATGGCCCTTATAGGGGCGAAACTTTGCGTTAAATCTCTGAAGATCGCCTCCAGTCTTGCGGGAGTTTTTCAGAGGTAGTGCTCCAGCTAGCTCACATATCCACCAACAAGCACCTCAAAGGCGGAATTTGCGATGAAGCAGCCCACTAAATTCAAGGTAGGATGGCCACTGATGCGGGGATGAAGAAAAATCAAGGAAAACAATTTAGAACCCGAGAAAAGGGACCTCCTTTCGCCCGCGTTAGGTGTGTCGCATCGGTGCATACCTCAATGTTAATGTTCTTTTTCTTGGCGGCCAGAACCGCCCGGCGAAAGAATGTCGATCGCGGCGCGGGAACGGCCATGCCAGGTCGGGGTTCCGCCTGTCTTTCCACCAAGAAAGTTCTAGGTTTACCTTTCTTTCACTTCCAACCTTATCGTGGGATCCTGCCATATGGAAAAATGTTTTCAAAGTGAATGTAACGGCCAGGCGGAATTGAAAGAACAAGGCATGGTATTGCATTCTAACGTAAATCGTCAAATGTTCTCCTCACAACAATATCTGAGCGGTGTACCAAGAAGACACCCCTGTATTCTGCGAAAATCGAAGTAACCGTAGTCACAGTCCAACCGAAAACCTGTTCTAGCTCGGGACAAAATATTCTCATTACCATCATAGATCAGCGCTTTTAGCACAATAATTAATGACCTTCCATGAGTGTTATTTTCGTCTTTGTAGAGCAGTTCAGTTTTACCGGTTTCCATGCGTCTCATTCGGGAAATTCGTGTGACAGAGAGCAGAGCACAGATTCCTTTTAACATCAATCTTGTGCTACAGACCACTTTATAGGATGGCCCATTAAAGGCAAGTTTCGGGATTAAATTTATGGGGTATTCCATTCAAATGTGAAATTAGGGGTGGGACGTGGACCGCCAGTGGAAAAAAAGGAAAATATAATGAAATACAGAGGAAGGGTCGGCAGGGAGATGAGAGATAATGTGAGCGCGGAGAGCGATAGAGAAATCCGAGTGGAGAGAGCATAGCAGATCAACATTGCGACGCAGACAAAATTACGAGCGGTGGGCGGAGCGTGTCGCAATTGGTGGAGCGTGTCAAAGTCCTTAGCGCCTAGCGTCTTAGTGACGCGTTTTGCTGCAGGAACGTGGCGCGCCTTCTCCAGTTGCGTCTCACGCACTTCTAGCCCCTATAAGGGCTTAATAGGTTGGTCTGAGCCTGAACTTTGTCTTTAAGTCTTGATGATGGTAAAAAACCAACAGAAGATCAAAAATCAAGTCGAGAAAAGAGCAATAAAAAGTTCTCGAAGAGAATCGAACCTGACCTTTGTTCGGCTGAATCAGAAATACAGGCAGCTGACGTTTTGCCACAGGGCACTCGCACAAGCCGTTTCGTTGCCAAGCCGGAAACTAAATCAAACACAAATTAAATAGGTATCAAACTGAATCAAAGTAAAAAAAAAGTAATAGAACATGAGGCCACCAAAGCCACCACTCAGGTGATCCTCTAACCTTTGATCAAAGGGTCAAACACAATTTGAGCACGAAAATAGACTTTTTTTGATGGCCTGGAAATGAGTGTCAAAATGCCATATGAAATCTTACTTGTTCGAAAGAAGTGTCGAGAATCACATTTAGCGAGGTGAAGCTGATTTTCACTAGGAGAGTTCCAGAAGGGCCAGCATCACAATGGAAATTTTTTCAAATAGTTTAACTTTCCGCCCACGTCCTCCCCCCTAATAACGAGACCCCCAACGGGCATTCTCGAAATTTGTCTAACTAAAAATAAGAAAGAACAAATGAAATGATTGAAAAAATGCCAGGTTTGCGGAAAAGGGAATTGATTTTTTTTCCGGTATCTCTCACCGAGGGCGGAAGTGATAGAGTGGCAAGTGGCACGCTTACCACGCGAGCGGTCCGGGGATCAAATCCTGGGTCGTGAGTCGCCCGGGCCAACCAAGTCCTCCATCCCTCCGGGGTCGGTTAATTTGTACCAGACTTGTCTGGGAGGATAAAAACACTGACTTGTCCGTCGGCTGGCCCCCGCAAGTCAGTATAGGCCACATCGCGTTCAAACGCCACTGCGAATGTACAAATGGAAGTAGAACGCGTGCCGCATGCCTAAACGGGATTGATCAACGGCAAATGCTTTATCCTTTATCCTTCCATCTCTCACCGAAACAAGAGCCCCCTCTCCAAAACCACATAGTACGACCCCTAACGATAGGTTGAGGGTGGTTCAAACTAGGAGCAGTGTTGAAGGAAGCCGAGAACTCATATGAAAAATAATGAATCATGTGTGCACCATAAAGTGCAACGCTGGAAGCATCAAAATCGGAGGCACTAATAAAGAGGATGAAGGAATATTCAAAAATGCGAAAGACTTCATGTGTTCTATCAATTCTTTTTCAACAAAGAAGGAGCTTCATAAAGCTTAGTGATGTTAGAAAGTCTTAGTTGAAAAACAAGAAAAGGAAATCACCGCCACGTTTTCCTGGTGAGTTTTCACCGGAACCGTTGATGTGCTCGGCGCTACCGGATGCCACTCCATGTTCTCTGCCAGATGACCCTGAATAAAAGTCACATATTTCTAGCAAACCGCTGTGTAATTACAGTGGGAAGAACATATGGTATTAATTCATCTCTTTCAGCTTTCCGTGTGAAAGTAAAGATAATAAAGCCAAAACACCAGATTGATATTTGAAACGGGATGTATAGAGAAAATCTATTGCGCAAACGTACACTTTCAAACAATTTTCAACCATCCCCTGCACCTCCAACCACCCCCTCGAGTTTTTTTAGCGGAAGGTCGGATAATCAGTGATATTGGACTCTTAACTTGCCCCTGCGCCTAGAACCCTCATATTCACCTCGTGGACTTTTAATACATCCCGGTAGCCTTATATGTGCTACAAAAATCTGAATGAGGACAACGCTAGTGATATTTGGTGGACAATGAAGTGGGCTCTAGGTAGTATCAAAACTGTTATCAGAGCACCTCACTAAGGAGGAACCCTCCTTACAGGGCAGAATTGCGGAAGTACTAACCGTACTCCTTCCGGATCTTTTCGAAACGTCTTCGAGCAATCGCAGCACTACTCCCCTACTTCCCCATTAACATTACACAGTATTCTTCACCCCTAATTCCAATTTCAGATCACATCAACACCCCTCTCGTCGGCTATATTTTACATTCTCGTTTAGCCATGCATTACCACTAATTGGCATACTATCCCCTTCCCTCCAATGTTCCTGTGGCAATACCTTCCTCCACCACCGATGAGATTTTGTTAGAAGGGTTCTCTTGATTCTCCTCTTGTTATCGGAAACTCCTTGAACACATTTTTGGAGCGTATGGAAGGTGAGTTGCAAATGTCAAAAAAGAAGGGAAAGGTGCGAATAGTTCCAAGCGGCGAATTACACTTTCAACCTGAGAACTGACAACCAATGAGAGCCTGCTCTGAAACTCATAAAGCGAAACACATTGAATGAAAAATTTAGCTAGATATGGAAATATGACAGATATGGATATTGGTGGGAATACCTGTTTCTCTACCTGAAGACGCCAAGGACGTTGAAGGACTGCGAGGGCACTCCAGCATGCGATCCAAGGCCAACTGGAAAAGTTCATCCTTCAGACAGGATAAGGAGAAATATGTGTAAAGGAAAAATCAAAACAGAAGGATGATGATGACGAAGATATTCAATACTCTCCAAAAATTAATCGAGAAGGAATTCAAGACAGCAACGAAGCAGCAATAAGCGAACGATTTGCCAAGAGGGCGAAAATCTAGTTGGAGGGGGCCACTCCTTAGTATCTTATCCCTAGTCCTACAAAGCACTCGTTTGGGTGTCTAAAACTAAGCATAAGATAATATTTGGACAACTCATTTGAAGCGCACTTTTGATAAGGACCGGTTGGTGTCCTACATTCCACAACTCCTGCCAACATCCTGCCCAATCTCTGGCACCTCTTCATCCACCCCGGAGCTACTTCACCCTTTGACCGAGGTAAAACTCCCTATTTTCCTGGTTCAGGACCGTTTCCGTGGACCATCGCCGGCCAAACTGTGAAAGCACCTCTGGATTACTTCTACACTATACCAGTACTTATCAGAAGACACTTTAAATGATAGATTACGTGTCACCAGCGCTCTCGTTCTTATCTTGAGTATTGGAGAGCACAATGGAATGGCCCCCTCCAACTGGATTTTCACCGCCAAGAGATTGCTTTTATTTAGAGGTAACAATCCATGCACACGACAAGTCTAAATAAGCATTCAAAGTGCCTCAAGCAATCGATACTGTAGTAAGAACTGGCTGTCTTGCGATCTCTTGAATTGCTTACATGGACTATTATTCTTTATACTATTTATTTTTTACGGAAGCTAGGATGGAGGGGAAAGTGGGGGAAATTGAGTAGTGGCGAGTGGCGTTGCCCACCGCGCGACATTCGAATTCTGAATCGAAGACCGTCCAGACCCAAGCCCTTCAGCCCTCTGGGATCGTGTACTTGTTCGAAAGACAAAGAACTGTGCAGGCAAAATCACATCTAATGTCATTATGACTTTGAAGGAGAGAAGAAGAAAGCGTACCATACTTTAAAAATGTTTGATCAACGCCGGATGATTTATGTTTTATTCTTCATCTATTTTTACCATTCACTCATTTATTATTAGTTGCTACTTACCGCCATTAGGCTCTTCCTATGACTTCCTGTTGGCGATTAGTTATGCATACAATGAGAAAAGTCAGTCGAAACAACATTTTTCGCAAGGCGAGTTGATAAAATTTCCCCATTCACTTGGAACTCGCGGGGAGCAGCAGAACGACTTTGGCGATTGCTCACGAAGTTGAGACCGCCGGACCAAATTGGTGATGTGGGCAGGTGAGAGAAAAACGACAATCTCATAATATTAGAGGCACTGCCTCCAGACGGCGTGCCAGCGGGGGAGACAACGCGTCCCGATGGCAAGGTACGGCACTGCGAGAAACTTGCTCAGATTTCATACATCATTTTATGGAGGCGTTGCTATGCGCATGGTAGCCATCGCCTGTAAAACTTCTAAAGTGATCTGGTCCATTGCTTTTGCTTAGCCAGTCTGCAGATTTAACACTTTTAAAATATTGAGATTCATTATATTAGAGTATTTGTTTTTCAGTGTTACTTCATTCTTGCAAAGACTTTCAAAATGATTTAACCATATTAATGGACTCTGAAGTGAAAAGTGGAATTTTTTCGTCTGCGAGAATGTTCTTGTCTGCTTGAAATTTCACATTTTGGCCTAATTGTTGGTGCACCTGCGCTACAGCATTAGGACATTTTTGGAATAAAAAAGGAAGGTCGCGGTTCCACGCGACCTTCCTTTTTGAGACGCGAAAAATCGAGCATCGCCAGCATGGTAAGGAAAACCAATTGTAAAAATTGCGAGTCAATCCGAAAGACAAACAGAGAATTACCCAACGAGTTGATAGAGGCGGATCATATACCCTAAAGGAACACTTCTCAAGATATCAAAGTGCATTATTGCCACCGTTTTCTATGGGAAACCATGATGAGCTCTTGGGATCAAAACTAATGGAGGAGCTCGGAGATTTTCGGCGCTAGGTAGGCTTGCCGTAGATTTTATTTGCTATTCATATTATGTAGACTGTGGGACACAATAAGTGCCAACAGCATTGATTGAGACAAGAACAGCCTGAGCCGTAGCTATTTCTGCTTCTACGGAGCCATAGAAGGTTACACAGAAGATAAACAGATCTTCGCTAACCCTTGAATGTTACAAAAGCGTTGAACTGCCGGCACGGCTAAGTGCTAAATCTCAAGAATGCGAAGAATTCCGATCAAAATCTAAACATTGAGCAAAAAGGCTAAAAATTCTCAGTCTCACATGCACAACCAGAGCAAGGACATCTGCTGAGTGATGGAAGGCGAGCGGCAATTTCTTTTCGACGAGGCGTAACCAGTTCACATATGGAAGAGTTAGTTGAAAAACCCCTGATGTGACTCAGAGCTGAAGGCCTTTTGACGACCTTGAAACTGGTCTGATAAAGTTATTTAAAGAATAAAAACAATCCAGCCATAAAGGGAATGGTGAAAGAGGAAAATGAAAAAGGTAGGGCTATCAGTGTGAGCGCTGAATGCTTTCCCCAGTTGCTGAACAAGAAATCAAACTCGTTTAGGTGGGAATGGAAAAAATTCACAGCAAAATTTTAAAGCACAAGAATTACTCTTACGGCATAGATATTACTTATGGTGTTCAGTGCCTTTCTTGAAATTGATTATCTGCTCTATTTTACCTATTTCACACGACTGTCTTATACAGCGTATTTCAATAAATAAATAAATAAATAAATTACAATGAATCACAGCTTCAAGCTGCAAGGAATTGATAAAGGTAAAGACGTCAATCCTGCTCTTACGATTTAATGGAGGAATTTCCGATGAAAGGGCAACCCATTTCAAATCGGCTTATAGATGGTAAGTAGTGCATAAAAGAAGGTAAAACTGAGAAAAATGACCCAGCACCCGAAAAAATGGAAGTACCTGATGTTCGCTTGATGTGACTCTCCTCGGTGCTGCTCTCTCCACGCTAACGCTAACCCTGCTGAAGGACTAGAGACTTATACGCGATAATACGCGAGAAGTGGGCGTGGCTCGCCAACTGCGCCTAGAGTGAGGCCATACTAGACCGCCGGTGCATATCTTTCGCTCCCAATTGTATATTGGTCCGCACCCTCAGGAGGTCAGTCCGTCTCTCAACTAGGTGACTTTCTCCTTCTTCGACCTTAACGCTTGTGGAATCCTCTTTTAAGTCGACCGGTACATGGACCTGTTGCGAGAAAATATTGCAAATATAGTAAAAAGTGTTAGACAGTAAAATAGTGAAAAGTAAAGGTGAACAGCCGTAAAAGGCGCGGTAGTGAAAGGTCTTCACATGTGCCTACGCCTAAAGAGAGTGCTCCTATCAGCAGATTATGGGTGGGTGAGGTAAGTTGGATGTCGAATATCGTTCTTCCATCCAATATGATAAATTCACTACGATCACATACCGAATGAAATCAAGGTGCACTAGGCGAAATATGCCCACTGAATGCAAAAAGAAGTTTTGATATCGATATAAGTATAAGTATAAGTTTATTACGTCTGCAAAAGGCACACGTAAAAAAGAAAATCGAACATCTCTATGCATACAAAGGACAATGTGCCTGTAAAAAAATTCCAATCAGAAAAGTACTTAACTGATCAGTTTCACAAAACTATGACTCTTAGTTCCTTAGTATTGTCGCTATACGATGCTTGAACTGAGCCTGTGACAGAGTAGTCGGTATGTTTTTCGCAATGTTTATATAACCGCTACCAGCTCTATGCGTGAAGCTCCTAGCACGCAGATTAGTTTTAGGCCGCGGTAGGAAGATTTTCATAGAGCCTCCCCTAATTCTCGAACGCGTCATCTTAAAGACATTGGAAGAACCTGAAGCACAATGACCCTGTATCAGCTTATGCACTAAGCAGAGATCAAAAACTCTGCACCTAAATTTCAAAGATGTAAGTCCCAGAGAACTGTTCCTACTAATTGCATTTGGTATGTTTGAATATTCGAAGCCGCCCATCCGTATGAACAACTTGCGAGTGAAACTATTTTGATTCGTATGTTTCCTAATGTATCCTGGCTTTCGCGGGTATAATGAATGGACTCTCTAGAATTGGTTGCGAATTAAAATAGAGCTCAATTCGGAAAAGAACAGTGAATAATTGGATGGAACATGGCCGATAATAAATGACGCAGCCAAGGTTCGTCTCGTAATGCCATGAGCTTGCTTTAGTTATAAACAACGACAGAATGGAAACCACCAGTGTCACCACCAAATCGTCGTCTGTCTTGCAGTAACTAAAGAAATAAGAAAGACGAGGAAGAACAGCCATGAGCTCCGCACCAGGCACGTCATGAAGAATACTTGGCCTTTACTTGCTGTTTTTGGCCGCAGCCGGAACCACTTTCTGTAGTTCGCGAAGAATAGAGGCTTACTATAATAATCGTTAATACGATTCTGCAAATGTCCTTCCTATTCCTTGCTAATATCCGTGTCAGAGGAGATTTTGAACATAACATAGAATCAAGTCTTCTAGAAATCAGTTAGCCAATGGAAATGTTACATTAGGCTGGAAAAGAATTACATTACTGTTTTTAAAACTTCAAATTTTTCAAGCGAACTGAATAAGTTTTAAAATTGATTGCTAAAGCTCCAAGCCCCACTGTTACTTGTCGATGTTGGCTAACCAGCTCAAATCGTCGTATGTGTGTGAAAACTGATAAGCTACCATGAACAGCTGAGTTAAGGTGAATTAAAGCCCCGGTAGCTTAACTTGTAGCGCACTTGCCCGGCACGACGAGAGGTGGGAGTTCGAGTCCCATCTGGTACGGATGTTTTGATAATAACCCAGCATTCTTGTGGGTTCTTGTGGAACTCTTCTTCTTTTTTCCTCTAGAAAGTTTTTGAATTAAATTATAAACATCATGTGAAAGGGCGTTCAGCCGCTCCCTTGCACCTGGTAGGCGAGGGCGCCAAAATAGTGACCGTCATTTTCCTTGAGGATAATCCGAAAAACTCCACTCACTAATCAATCTCTCTCCAGCCTTTGTCAACTACTTGGACTTTTAGCTCCTCACTGGAACGGCCAGGGCAGTTCGCCTAGCGAGTCCTCAACATTGATATCATTGTGACGACAAGGTTCTACCCAGAATTTTGCCGACGCAGTTGGTCAAAAACGTGATACGCTACGACCGCTATCTTTTTTCACGAGTCCTCAATGATCACCTTCGTTACAAAAAAATTAAAGGAATACAATATTGATTGAGTTGAGCAAGAAGAATCAATCAGAAAAAGCACCATACATTTTGAGACGCGGGATAGTTTGCAAATAATCGCGCAAGGACCAGCATACAAGCACCGATCTCCACGGCAGGCAAGTGGGCGTTATGGAAATTCGCCGTTACGCCCGCTTCGAAGGCTTCCATCTCCCTTTCTAGCGGCTTTTCGGAATGGAATTTTCTGTTCGGTACTTCATCAAGATCGATGGCAAGAGACCCTGTTAGACTTGTTGCCTAACATACAAAATTGTGGCATATATGTCTTTCTATCGAAACTTGAAATTGGATGCAGTTTTGGAAAATCTTACTCACCTTCCTTGAGTTACGAGTCATGTTGAAGAGTAAAAACAGATAAAGGCAGGGAAGATATTTGTTCAGCTAACGGAATGGGAAGGAAAATTGCCGACAAAGTAGAAGAGCGCTAATGTAGTTTAAAAATTGCATCAAATCCTTCTCCAAGGTAGGCTACCATTGGAGCTGTGGTGAGAATAATGACATTGGCAGTTCAAAAAAGCGCCACCTTTCCCACAGAACGTCAATTCAAACACGAGTTCCCTGCATATGTTCCACCCATACTATCACACGCAGAGAATGTATTCTAACATTGATCGCCACATGGCAATCACAGAATGGGGAATGTACCATTACAAATTCAACTCAAAGCAATGTAAACAATGTTTGACGCTGAGAGAGCATCGAATGGTGAAGTGAGAGGAATTGAGAGATCAAATCAGAACCAATAATGTTCAAAATACGTTTATAAGCGACATAGTGAACGACTATTAAGTCTTCTAAATTCTCGGCAACAAATCAATATCGCGCCTGTAATATTCCACATTCTTAGCCAATTCATACTCGTAAAGTAGAAAGTTGTGAGCAGGGTATAGAACAGTCGAGAAATTCTACGACCATGACTCTATACTGTGCGAGAGTAGTGTCGAGAGTTAAGGTACGCGTGGAGTGCACAGACGGCTCGCGTGTGGTGAGAGTGATTATTTGCGCGGGACAGCGCAAGTGAACAGGCGAAAACCCGACAATCCGTTGCCGTTTCCTCGACCGATTTTCACCCTGGTTGCGAGTAGCTTCTATAGGAGGAGCCATATCGTAAAGAACAAACGCAATCTATGAACCAAAAGATGCGCAAGAAAATTCTACCTAACATGGTGCAAAAATGAAGTTTCACTTGTTAATCATTATTTTTTGATCCAACCTCAAATCTTATTCTAATTGTAGAATCTAATATTTATTTAACTGATGTTCCAGCGCTGTCGCCTTCTTCCAGAACGTCAGAGAACGAACGTCACTCAAGAATCTACCCGACAGAACAGACTGCGGAATGTCAGCACCATGAATACGTCTCACAACCGCAGTCAGACTTCTTCTGTGAGAAAACTTAGAACTTCAGTGTTTGGTATCAAAATTCCACCCATGGTAGAGTTTTGAAGAAAGATCTTGAACACTGTAATTGAGAAATGCGATAGGGTATGGGGCTACTACAAGTCACCTCATGACGGCTAACTCACGTCTGACAACCCTGAAAAAATATTTCACGAATTTTTTCCTAAGGGTATACCATCAAATGAAAATAATATCAAAGAGAGGGATATGTTGAGATAGCACTAAACCGCGGGTGAGCTCTATCTTCTGCGGATAAAATTGCTTCTGGAGAGAAATACCAGTAACTGCGGGGCTACGACCCCTTTGACAGCGTTTTAGCCAGCTGCCTGTTCACCACCTCACTACAGTAAGAAAGCGTTTTTGCACAGGCGAAATGGCACGTGTAATTGACAATATGGGATGATCAATCGAACGACAAGAGGAGTTCATAAGGATATCCACTCAATGTGATATGACAGATGCAGACGGCGTGGTCGAACTTTACGATGTCGCGATGACCCACAAAATAGCGCGAGAAACTTCAAAATGCCAAGAAAACAGCGCTATAAAAATTGGCGAAATCGGACACGTACAGGTGTCAAATCTCCGACATTCAAATGTGGGTGTGAAAAAAAACGTTGCTGCGATTCAGATGGAAACGATGATACTGTAGAGCTCCTTCAGACAGGAACGAGCATGGCGGGGAGGAATCCTTCTAACACAAACTCCCCTTCACCTCACTCCTTAACTTTTCCCTTATTTCTTTCCGTTTTCATGTCTTTCAACTCCATTCCATCACAACATTCGCGCTAACCCTCAACATGCCCTCAAAAATTCAATTCAAGCCAATTTTCTGGAAAAAGCCTTTCAACGCTGACCCCTCAATGCTACCTATCACTGCGGTTTGCTGAACGGATGTTTTGTCCTGCTGCCCAACAGAGAAAGGGAACCCACAATGCGAGTGTGAATAGGGATTCTGAAGGAAGTAGTCCTGGAGAGGTTTAGAGGGGACGTGGGGGTGCTCAATGGTACGCAATGGCGAGAAAAAACCCAGAGAAATCCGTCAAAAACGCAAAAACGGGACTCTCTCGCTTGGCTGTTGGTTTTCGCTCAAAGACGAGTAGCGGCTAAGACGACGAGCATATGGACTAGTTTACTGAACGTGCTTGATGGCACCATGCCAGACCATGCCTTAGTCGAGCTGTCCAGTAGTGCCGCTGGTGGCAACACAGCTCGTCCATATCATCAGCTGAAGTAATGGGTGGAGCGCTTTTGGGGCGGAGAGCTTCTCGACTACTGCTCAGCAACCAGGGCTTGGAAACCATGGAAGCACTACATCTCACTTCCATGGCAGCCAAACCTCTGGTTTGTGTGAGGTACATACTTCTCCGAAGATTCCTCTTTATCGTAGTCGCTGCCTTTAATGAGCTCGCCAGGTGAATCGTGTTCCACCCTTCAAATCTTTTTGAGCTCCGAAAGAATTACATGTTAGGAGACAAGTAACGGTGAAAGAAAGGACATCGAATGTAGGCTCAAAGGGCATCTGGGCTTGTACCATTAGTCGCTTTTGTATCACAAGAATGCTGAGATAGGGGCAAAACTTTCGCCCCAGCCGGGATTCGTACCCGGACCTCTTGCTTTCTGGGTACGAATCCCGGCTGGGGCGAAAGTTTTACCCATAACTCAGCATTCTTGTGATAACTTTCGGAACGCAAACTGCGGCATAAAACAGCAGTTATCATTCGAAAACAAGCTCTTGCATCTTTTTTCACCTGTAAGGTAAAGAAACTCATAAACTGAGAAGGTTGGCAGAAAAATAACCAAAGCAAGGCGTGCTCTAGGGTCGCGCTAAAATCTTCTTGGTCTGCTGAACGAAATGCCGAGTCAATTTGTATATGTAAGAACTCAATATTGAAAAAAAACCGAAACGACATAATGAAACCCGAGCAATCACATTTCGAGCATCCAAAGGCAGAATTCACGATGAAAAAGCAACCCATTCCGAATTGAGATAGCTATGGTGAGTGGTACCATAAAGAAGGAAAAACCATGAGAAACGACGCGGGACCTAAGAAATGGGAACCCTTCCTTTCCCCTTGATCTCCGCATTGATGCGACTCCAGTCGTTGTGCCCTCTTCAATAGAACGCTTTCTTTGCTGTCTAATCACTCGCTGCGTATAAACCTGCGGCGAGTGATTAGATCATCGGTGGGCGTGGTTGGCCAACTGCGCCAATAGTGAGCGATGCTAGATCGCTGAGGTCAAATGTAAGCCGCCGATTGTGTGTCCGACCGCATCCTCAGGGGGTCCGCCTGTCTCCCTAATAGGCAATTTTTCCCTTCTTCGACCTCAGTTTGTTTCGTGGAACCCTCCATCGAGGGAAATTGGTTTTCTTACTACTGTCATTTTTATCCCACTCGCGCCCGCGCGGAATTTTCAAAGAATGCCCGTTCGGACCAGCGCTCAGAGGCGACTATGCAATGTCAGCCACCGGTGGCTGACAATGTCGCGAATGAGTTAAAGGACAAAGTATTCTGCGTTGATCAAATCTATCTTCAGGAGGAGCCCTCTCGAGTCCATCACCTTGTCGTGCGCCACGATATCGGGAAACTCTCCTCCCGACTTCCGAGGAAGACCGATTCGGTTACGGCAAGCTATGCAAAATTACATTGACATCAGCTCGATCAGAAGATGGATCAACAGGAAATAAGGGCGTAGCTCCGTTGTGGCTATGCGAGAGAAACTACCTGAAGGCAGCGTTTACGATATTTTCTAGAAGGGTCGAAGGAGCCATAGGATGCTCAGTGGTACACCAGCTGCGAAAAAAGCATAGAAATCCCTCCAGAACACGCAAAACGGGAACTCCTTTTTTGGCAATTGGTTTTCACTCATGAACGTAACAGCTCGGAAAACCGACATATGAACGAGTTCACTGCATTGCGTTTGGTGGTAGCATGCCAAACCATGCACCAACCGGTCAGCTTCAGTTATGCCGCTGCAGGCAACGCCGCTCGTCCAAATCACCAACCAGCCTAGTGGGCGGATCTCTTTTCGGGGCGGAGTGCTTTCGAAGTCCTGTTCAGCAACCAGAGCACCTTTCGTCGTGAAAGCGCCACACCTCCCTTTCATGGCAGCCAAGTAACTGCTTCGGGCGGTGAATATGTTTCCCCGATGCGCTCCCTCTTTACCGTAATCGCTGCCTTTGATCCATTCGCGACAATTACAGCCACCGGTGGCTGACGTGGAGATGCTGACTCGGGACTATGGCATCCACCGGCGGCCCTCATAGGGAAAATTCCAGAATAATTTGTTGATTTTCACCACTTCACCCACTCCAAGAAAAGATCGACGGACAATGACGGTCACCGGTGGCTGCCATTTTGCGGTCGTCTCAAACGGAGCTGGTCCGAACGGGTAGATTGGAAATCCTGCGCGGTCGCGAACGGGTTGAGGATAACCCTTAAGATACCGTCCTGCACCTGCATGCACTTTTACAGTCTACACGCGCCCCATCTAATACTAACAATAAGACTCACGGTCATCAGAATTTGAATGACTCAGCAAAAATGGATTGGGTTACTCATACACGGCAGTAGATGCACCTCTTACAATGTACAGACTAGTACCCTTTTCCACGTGTATATCACACATGTATATCAAAACCTTTTCATGAATATGCGACGGTAGATATCTACTAATAACAAATGGAATATGTTGAAGAGCGCTTGATCATTCAGAGGAAAATTTTAGGGTAGAATATCTTTCGCGAACTGGAATCCTACAGGAAATTCAAACCCTAGCAAAACATCTTTGCTAAGAAGAAAAACGCGGATGAATGGCTCACGCGCAGACGTATGTTTGCATAGAGCATGAAAACTAGACGACGTGAACAGAAAATCACGCCGCCGAGTCAGAAAGAGAATGACGACCGGAAGTGCATAAGCTGTAAATCACGACAAAAGCGCGCTCACTATCCCCGTCCAAATTGTTTACTCTGGCGGCTATCAGATGGGTCGAACTCGGAGAACAAACAAACAAGCAATTCGTGGGAAACACTTGAGCGAAGAAAGCCAATCAGCTTATAAATTGAATCGGAGTTTTCAAGAACCCGACGAAAAAACGAAGGATAAACGGGAAATGATATGGAACAAGCAGAAAAGGCATAGAAAAATCTTTGTGGGCAAATTGCATTCTAAAGAAGCCCCAAAAAATTCAATCCAATCATATGCTGCATGGACAAATGTGACTTGAGAAAAGTAAGGCCTATGCAGTAACGAGGCAATTCCGAAGTGGAACGATATTAAAAAGTCAAGCGAAAATCGATGGCCATAAATTCACTGAAAAGTTTGTAATGAAAGTGCAACCATCGTTACTTCCCAACACCCTGTTCTAGACAAAAGATAGACGGGTAAAGGGGAACGGAACAATGCAAAGACAAGGCTCGATCTGCTATCCAAGCAAATTGAGAGAGCAGATTTCGAGCCCACGCAGTTGTCCAGAGCCATTATAAGAAGAAAATTGTTCCATGGAAAGCGTTTCCTCATTGTCTAAGGGGAAATAGGCCTCGAACTTGATGTTATTTTGGGCAGGGCTTACTCGGAGTTTCGGAATTCATCGATCGATATTCACTTCAGCCTTTTCATGCCTTCATCTTGCTATAGTTCTGCGCTCAATGAAGGTCTGATGCCAAAGTTACCGGAAATATCCTACAGATGTTCGATTCAGGAGCTGTCCGCCCTCCTAATGAATGAGCAGCTCTTCAAGATGTGCTCGTGCAGCCAAGCTACGGGGTTGCTTAGCGTAAAATGCACGCAGCACGAAAATCAACGGAAATTCAGTGAGTGTCAAGCTTAAGAAGGAAAAACTCTATAGGGAGGTGTGAAATTTAAGAATGTGAGCGGGTGTTTGAAAAATCTGTACAAATGAAGCGAGCCCGACATACACAAAGTTTTGTGTCGTTGCACAAAAGATTAGATTTTTTGTCCATACGCGTAAGAAAAAGAAGTACGTACAAAGCGTACGAAGCTCAGAAACGCGCTCAAGCAAAATCGATAAATTACTATTTTTTTTTCTCTACTAGGCATATGAAAACGATGTCTACTAACTGTCTCCTCCGATTCTTTCTCGTTCTCCCGGCTGAGAATAGCAGCAATATCTATCTCGAATTTTCACTTCACATATCAGCTTTCAAACTTGCGACGAATTCAAAAGGTCAAGTACAAGAATAAGAAAGTACTCAGTGACGTATCTCCAAAGCTTCAGAGATTGCCTTGTATTTATTCTTCAATTTTACTCTTTATTTATTTTCATGGGGGTGGGTGGGGTACGTGGTGCAACACCTTATGTACCGTCACTGAAAAGAGGAAGCTCCGGGGGGGGGGGGAGGG
>KZ345458.1:33926-47193 GCA_002352805.1 Teladorsagia circumcincta
TATTCAAGGATTAGATGCAGTTAGACAGTCAGACAGTTGCGATCGTTGCTGTCGGACGACCGACTATGCAAGCGCCCTGCGAAACGGTTAGTGCCGCCGACCCTCTGCGTCTCTGCCGGCAAGGGACAAATCCCCTAAGGTAAGTCCCCTAAGGTAAGTCCCGGCTAGTTGACCCGTCCCCTTGTTGAATGAGGGATCCATCCCATAGTTGGGGCTTGCTGTACCGGCCAGCGGTGTAGCACATCACATCAGATGAATCAAAGGAGGATTCCACTAAAAGGACGAAGGTCGAGAAGGGGAACATCTAGTGAGGAGGCAGGCGGACCTCCTAATGGTGCGAGCCGACACGCAACTCGCACAAAAGAGTATGCCCTGCGGCCTAGCATAGCCTTCCCCGCAGCGCTATTGGCGCGCTATCGGCACGGTACGTCTCCTCCCCCCCCCTTCCCCCTCGCTGTCTGACTCTCTAGCCGTTTAGCAGAGAGCGTTAACGTTGAAGAGGGCAGCACTGGTGAGAGTTCCTTCAGTGCTGAGATCAACGGGCAACGAAGGGGTCCCATTTCTCGGGTTCTAAGCCGTTTTTCTTGGTTTTCGTTTCTTCTTCCGTGCATCACTGGCCATCTCCAACTTAGTTTGCAATGAGCCGCCTGTTCATCGTAAAATACGCTTTTAAGAAGTGGTAGTAATTAAGTTGATAAATAGGTACGACCTGAAGTCAACAAAACGGCCCATGTTTATCGCCTTTTTGTTAGGGATAACATTTCGTGAGACATAGAAAATAAGGAAGAAAAAGGCAAAGCGAAATAAAAAAACACGAACGCATTTTCTGGATTTCATAATGCTTTATTTCCATGTAGCACCCAAATCATATTATTTTGAGCATATACACAGAACAACCTACTTTCAAATGTTAAAGTATAATTCCCGCTTGAAAGGAAAACTAAACATTCATAGAACGCTGAAAAAAAAATTCATTGCTACAAATAAATAGAATGATGTGTCACAAAGAGACGAGCAAGACACGTTAAAAGAAGAGCAGATACTCTTTGTAATACAGACAAAATTAAAGTAGTTCTAGACCTCCTGTCAAAGCATTTGAGCGACTTTAAAGTGCTCCAAGTGCAAGAAACAAACGCGAGAGGTCCATCAATTAATGCCCAAACTATAAAGTAATTACAAATTATCAACAAAGAACTCATAAGGATGATTCATTGCCATACGAAATGACTGCCGACTAGCTGCAAGATCAGACGGTAACTCGTCTAACCGCGGCGGAATCGCCGATGTCGACGGCGCCGCTGGGATCACCACATTACGATGTCTGAAGGTAAGATGCTCACTTTACAGAATTTGTGTATAAATTCATAAGAAACAACATACCTCTTGTGGTCGCTACCAGACCCGCTTCCTTCACCTGAGCCACCACTTGCTTGCGATCTCACGTCGGGTCCAGATGCACGATGTGCCGCGGCGCCACCTGCCACAGTAAAATGAGGAAAAGGCGAGACTGGCATTGATGCATACCCGCTTACCTAAAAACATCGTTTAATCATCTTAAAGATTTCCTGATAACGTTAAATGAGAAAAGAAGTTCCAACGGTACTGGCAGGAGAAAAGGTGAAGATTGCACTGTGAAGCGGTAACTAAGAAGTCCTAAGCCTGAACTCTACCAAAATACTCCTATGCAATCATTTTAACAACCCAGATCTTGACGTATGCGACACTGTCAAATTTAAAATTAGTAGGACTAGGAATAGCCACTTCCGAATGTTTTTAGCCTCATTCCTTATCCGAGACCAATTTCCACGAAACTAGGTTGCAATCTTGATCTGCCCCATCACTTCACAATCAGAATTTCATGGTGTTGAACGAAAATCAGCTCGTTAAGAGCTCCCTACGCCATCGCTAGGACCATTTCTCCAAATCTGCCTTTAGACTAACGCATGTAGAAGTGTGGTCCAAGAGAATACCTCTCTAAAACTCCAGTATAAGTATAAAGCCTTACACCGATAGCTGGTAAAAAGGCCTTAAAGCAACCGTCCCAACAGGGTCTTTACCATCGACACTAATGGCGTGGAACGATGCGCTAGCCCTAGTCAAGAACAGAAGAAGTGCGACTGAACAAAAAAAACTTATCTTGGAAAGCCACTAGAAAGCGAGCTGAACACCTTCAGTGGGATGGTTGTAAATCGGATGCAACGTTCGGGTCGAGTCGCAATCACGCCCACTTCCAGCGCTCGGCTCCCTCCAACGGCTTTCCAAGGTGACTTTCTTGCTCAGTCACATTTCTTATGTTCTCGATTAGAGCTAGCACATCGTTCCACACCATTAGTGTCGGTGGTAAAAACCCTGCTGGGATTGTTGCTTGGAAGATTTCTCGTCCAAACTGCCGCCTGGGGCATACCTTACATCTGTGACTGTTCTGCCGCCCCACAGATCACCGATCTAAGTACGCTTACTCTTCCCAATATCTTAATTGATACAAGCACTTGTCCACTCTTCACACCTAAGCTAGTGCACGCTTACGTCATTCCCAAACTACCTCTACAGCATTGTATAAAATTAGAACCAGCCATAAAGTCATTTATTAAGAAATTAAGACAACATCTAAAAATTACAAGGTCATGAACTTAATTCACGCACCGCTTTCACTCCTTAACGCTCAACATTTCGTTGAAAAAAAAAAGAACATGGTGCTTTCAAATGAACACATACTGAGTGCTTAGCAGATGGTTGTTATAAAGCACAAATTGAGCAAAACTTATAACAAACAGATGCAACGATACAACAGAGAAAATGCAAGGGAGAAGGAAAATGCACAAGTCGGTAGCTGTCATGAAGCGCAACAGCCAGGAAAAGTACTACAGCTAATCGACCGGTCGAACACATAAGAACAATATACCCTATAGATAGACGGTAATTACAGTAGACTTTTTAGTAGCACGTGGATTTAGCCCTAATTTCTATGGAGGACGAGAGGTAATCCCCTCAAACTGGCTGACTAGATCAAAATTTAACATCACATATGGTCATTCCCCACTATAGAAGTGGTGCGACGAGCAAGGATGGAGCACGGATGACTAACTGATCATGGAAATTCTTACTGTGAGAGGCTTAGGGTAGAGACTACAAGCATGCATCAAATCCAATGGGTCAAAACCGTAACTGTTGTCTTTGTCACATCTCCACCATCGGGTTTGGTGGACAAGAGCGCTCTTTAAAGCAACACTCCCAGCAGAAGTCAACTCGAAGAATCGTTCAATGGGTGGGATACAGTAGCCAATGTGTAACACAGATGTGCCGTTGTCGCGGCTCAGAAGCGAGCGACAACGACGCTAGGGTCTTACGAAGCTGGCTTTGGCCACCAATCTTGGCCATTGAAGATTTACGCTGGCTCCGTGTCCTTGCGCAACTGCGTGGTCCCTGGCGATTGCGTGGTCCTGGCGCAATTGCATGTGAGTTGCGCCGCATTTGAAGGAATGCTGCCCGTATTTGACTACTTTTGATTGTCTTATTCGTTTAATTATCATACTTCTTGGTTTTTATCGGTGCTTATGACTTTGTTTGTATTTGTGCATACGCGATTGCAATTACATTTCCTGATGGCGCGAGCCAGCAAGAAATGCAAGCTAGTTCAGACAACTCACCCGATACCCCCGTCCCTTATTCCAAGGGAGTCCAAGTTTGAAGGCGTTTTGGGCGTTTCCTTCTACCTCACTAACGCGATCTGATGGGTGTTGCTTTAAGAGCCATGAGTAACTTAAGCAGCGTCAGCCACTGTGTTGGGAAACTGTGGGGTAAAGCACACCCTGTTCCGAAGGAGAGTCGTGTGAAATCCACTCAAATGGGCGGAAATGTGAAGTTCAACCTTTTGTGCTATCATTTTTGAAACAAAATGGCAACTGTAATGAAATTTTTGGCAATTTGGCAATTTTTTAACCTCTGAAAATTTGCAATATCCCAAAAAGTTCCTCTTCCAAACTCGACAGAAATACAATGCCCATTAAAGTAAATGCGAGATCTCGCTAAACATTTCCGACGGGCAGTCACCCTGATTTCGAGACCCTTGTCATAATTACTGGCCTAATGAGGTTACACTTCAACAGAGAACGAGGTTGATATGATTAAGACATTCAGTGGGTCCTAGTTAACCTGAGCGACACTTTCAATGCTCGATTTTCAACCGTAGGCCAATCAGTCAAGGTCATTGCCCCTCAGCTGAAAAGTCGAAGGCTGCCCATCCATCCAAAAAATTGCCGTACTCCATGTCACTCCGTGTACCTCTTCAAAAAACCTGCAGAAAAAGACCACCCTGATCTAATCCTTTACCGGACACGGAGATGCCCCTTCCAATTTCACACAGTGCCAACTTTCTTTACAAATATTAATCACAGTAAGAAAAAAGTTCACTGACAATTAATCGCCTGTCATGATGTTTGATCAGCTCACTTATCAAAGTTTTTGCGCAGCCATCATGGAATTACAAACAGAAAAAACAAAAATATGGGCAGAGTCCAACTGAAGGAACGCTTCTGGCTCAAATCATATATCAAGCGAGTGGAACTGACCCCGAGGTATAAATGGTCATTAATCGTTGGTACTAGTGGTTACTTTTCAAAATGGAACACAGCCACCGATGCTAAGTATGCCTTACCCTTCTATTTTTTAATTTGATGTTCTCCTTAAGAATAATTCAATTTCAGTAAAACGAATGCTACACGTATATAATCCTATTCTGATCTCTCTTGAGCCCGATGCATAACACAACACATAAAATCAGGACAGGACCGAGTGAAAAGACAGCGTGCATACTGTACAATGATGTTGGTTGCGAACAGACGGGCACAGGCAGGAAGCAACCAGGAACAGAGGTGGTGAAGGACTTCGGACAACAAGAAGATCAAATGTCCATGACGTACATCCGTCCATGCGCGTCGCTTACCATCGATGCCGGCGCCTTTGCGCCGCCGGGTCCAGCAGTTGTCCATTGCATCCGTTGTTGCGCAGCAGCATGTTGATGTGCAACCAAATCCTCAGGATGTGCTCGGTAACGCGCAAAATCTGAAAAGGGTCTCTATCAAAACCATGGAGACGTCAGGGATAAAATGTTGTCGTACCTGCACATTCCTCTCCGAGCACGTAGTAACACTGCTCGGTGAAGGTAATCTTATTGACGACATGCGCAATGAGTTTGCGTTTAAGCAACTCAGCAGCATACTTTCGAGCGTCCTTCCGTTCTAGCAGACCGTCAACATGAGCTAGCAACCAATCGAGCAGATCCTTGCCTGCAGTGATAATGGATAAAACACGTACAAGACAAGCCTACGCTTCCCATCTCGTACCTAAGAATGACATCGGTATAGGAATCTTCAGCCATGTTCTATTTTTGATATCAAGCCCTGAGTTTGGCATGGCCATCACTTCTACGACCTGGAAATAGCTGAAGTGAAAATAGATCAGTATGGAAGGAGAAAATTATAGAGATATTTCTTAGTCAGTCAGATGAAAAAGGATGATTCCTCCATATTATGAGTAGAATTTTGTGAAATGTGCATTCAAATGAAAAACTGATGGGCACACCGCATCAAGGAGCACTACGAAGCGTTAAGTTTATTCATTATCCGAATGTGTGTCACTATTACTGCATCTAATCAAACTTTTTTCAGGCCGCGTTATAGAAGCTATATTCGTGATATCCATGAATGAGCAGCAAGATTTTTTGTAAGGCAACACTCATACTTGGCGCACGTACAACCATCAAACGCTGCCTTCGTGCGAAGCGCACAATCAAATACCGCCGTGCGCTGCGCCCGAAAACGAAGAGCAAGAGGGAGAAAAAGAAAGGTGAAGTAAGGAAAATGGAAAGACAAAAAAAGATGGAATCGAGCCTTTTTTATCAACCTGCGCACTAAAACAACTACCCGTTAGATCTATTGATTGAGAAGTGCTTACAAATACACCGAAATCTTCCAGTTATCCGCTCGATTAACTAAACTGCAGCTGAGACATCGTGTGATCCATACTAAGGTTTGTTTTGAGATGCCTCAACGTCTGATAAGCGTGCTGCTTCCTCAGCTTCGGTTTTCTTTATGGCTATTAACCATGTGTTCTATGCCCCATATTGACATTTTGTTAGACTGTTTATACACCTCCTATGCTAAAACTTCAAAGCATGTTCCGCCACGATGAAACCAAACACAGGCTGATGATTTGAGAAACTTTGATCCGATTTTTCTTGAAGAAGCTGCAGATGAAAACTTTGAAAATTTGCTCGTTTTTGCGATTACCTTTAGTTGTACGCTAAAAGCGATTCCTCACTCCTCTATAATGCCTCACACTGTTATGTTCGTGCGCAACAGCAGCAATCTGACCCATAGTCCTAGCCACTATAGGTGGCATATTTCAGAGAAAACCGTTTCAGTAAGGAAAAAGAAAAAGAATAGAATGTAGTCTTGAGTGGACAACGAAAGCCAAGCGCCTTGTGACGTGCAGCAAGCAACCACTGCGCGAGAATTTCTCGGAAAAAGAGCAGAGATCTAATGAATCACGATCCCAACCCAATCAAGTGAAAAAAATATAATAAAAACGTAGACAGAAAAACTGACGCACCTTCTTTTTATCGGTGTGAATATCCAACCGAATATGTTGCCCGGTAACGACTGTGTTCTGTCCGTTGGAACCCGTTGATGTCACTGTGGAGCTGCTTGGTGGCCGACCATGAGGCCAATCACCAGGTATCGGAGTCGGAGCACCTTCAGAGCCTATAATAAAAACCTTTTGCACAAAATGCTAATCGTTATAGAAATTCTGAATGTAAGACCTTCAAGAATGCTGGGCATGCCACGCATAGCATTAGTATGCTGAATCCATGCCTGCGTGTCAATAGGTCTTACTGGCTCGTCTCTGTGATTTCGAGGGATTGTAAAGCAGCTCTTTGGACCGCTGTCGAAGCACTTTGCCACAGTCAGCTTTATTGGGCCTTTGCGAGCAACGGCATCACTAAAAAAGAATTAAAACTGCTCTCGGATCTCACATTAGTGGAATGCTCCTACGATCGAACTAACAAAGCGATACGACTAATAGTGTGATTGTCTGGTCTCGAAACCTTGAAGGCACAAGGCGTGGGGGAGAACGACACAATGAGAAACATACCGTAATTAGACACTCTTTAATACATTCGAAAACTACCGAAAATCAGTGAACGATACTTATGCTATCATGCATACCGTAAAACATCAACAGCTTGATCATTAGTGAAGTTGTCGAACGAGATATCGTTTACTTGCAATATCATATCACCAGCACTGATGCGTCCATCCAGCGCAACTGCGCCACCTTAAAGAAATGTCTGATTGACATCAGCATCAGGTGAACCTTTTCAAAACAACTCCTGAGCTCAAGAAGATCTTATAACTACTCTGGATAATTTATGTTAATCAACGCTGTTACAGCAATGACACTTTACGAGCCTGATGCAATCATTTTCAACTTGAGGCTTTCATAAAAGAGTTACCTTTCATGATGTTCGCTACATAAATCCCATTATCTCCACGTGCTGAACTTTGCCCAACAATTGAGATTCCAAGGAAGTTCACAGTATCCATGTTGAGGATTACTGTATCTACATCCAGACTCATAGAAGACTCTGCAATTAAAACAGGTCCATGCAACTTTGTAAAAAAAAATGTTACGCTCATTTATGGCGAAAGAATCACAACCGCACCCGTTATACTAGAAAACGAAGATGCTCTCGAGGGTCGACGATACTGCCGTCGCCGTCGTTGTTTGCGATACATGTTCTCATGTTGTCGTGAGACGGAGGTGATATCCGTGGTGGTTGATCCCCTGCAAATATTAACAACTCGCGAAATCACTGTAATGCTATTCGTGGTTATGAAGACCCTGCAGTAAGACCCCACATTAAGGTCGATGGTGGAAATGATATACGGCCCTCATTGACTAACAGCTGCCCGTTCAAAAAAGACAACTATGGAAGAAAGCCTGATCACTGGGACGAAAACTCATTGAAATTATGTGCTCCTATTATGCACATGACAAATGCAAAAGCAAGAGGTCAGACTCAGGCATACACAACTTGAAGTAGTGGAATAATTCGGCCATACTTCAGTTTTCTAATCGCGTAATAATCTTCAGAATTAGAAGTAGTTGAATAGTAGTATTTTCCATCACTGTCTTCGAAATCGCCATCTTCGCTAACATAGCCACTCATAGTCAATACAGTCAGAGTAACGAGTAAGAGCTTATAAGAGACGATAAACTGCCTGACGAGGGAATCACCACATATATTGGAGATGTGGGCGAGCGCATAGAACTAATCCCTTGCACGAATAGCCTCATCCGTCAAAATGTAATGCAAGAGGATCAAAAAGGCATCAATAGGCAAAAGTGATTATATGAAAAACGGAAACAAGTGAGGTGCATACACGATATTATCGATCACATTTTAGTAATGTGATTCAGTCATGAAAAAATTTACTAAATAATCTGGATAAGTGAAAAAATGGAGACCATTAAAAAGTTCATTGGCCCTAAATAAATGAAATAGAAAATAATATAAAAATTATAGCCGTAGACTAACCGGTCATCATCATCCGAAAACATACGCGCATCGCTTTCGGAGCCAATAGTGGAGTCCTCAAATCGACGCCCTCGGTGTCCTGAATGCTATGTTTAAGTAAATAATTACAATATCTATGTATTAAAAAAACCCAAAAGGCACACTCGCCAATAAGATAGAAGGAAGCATTTGCACTCAGTTCGCTCGTAAGCGAAAGGTGACTGGTGCGGTGTAGAAATCCAATAAGGTGGCGCCTAGGAGTGGCATCAGGTGCAGCAACATTCTTTCCTTGGAAGGAGCTGGTTGTGTGGCTCCCCATGTACCTCTTCTTGGGCCTCTTTTGTTGCTGATCCTCAGATGTGCCGCCATTTTCATACAGCGGTGGTAGGATCCTGTTCTCAACTGCAGTCATGGTCCTGCTTAGCGGCCTTGAGTGGAGCATCCTTCTTTCACATTTCATCAAAGGACCACCTCCGATGGTGTTATAAGGACGTCTTCTCAGTGGAAATTGGCACTCCTCCAGAAAAGTACCGGTAGGTGCACTCAGATCCGGTGAGGATTTCTTCTCGATGACAAGAGATGGAATGGGGCGATCTTCGAGCCGAGGTTCGAGAGGACGAAGAATGATGTCTTCTCCTTCTTTCAGATCCAGGTCTCTTCGCGATATATCAACTAAGGCGGAGCCAGAACGTGATGATTTCATGTGTGAAGAAAAACCATCTGACTGTTTGCTGGTCTTTGAACGTTGCTTTTTCAATGTTTCATCAGTTGGCACTGCAATGCAGCCCTCCGATCTCCTTTTTTTGATGAGACTGCGTATCCTTGATGATTCCATTTGTGTACTCTTAGAGTTTTCTGATTTGCTTCCAAGTGATCCCCCATTTTGCCGATTTCTTAAAACAACTGGTTCACGAATAGCACCACCAGTCAAGGCTACAACTCTTCCCTCCGCTAATGTTGGATCGGACTTTTTCTTTTCGCTGTCACGACCAAATATGCTGTGCAGGATCTTAGTGCTTGTTAGATGTTTTGCATACTTTCTTTTGAGTTTCTTCGGTTCGTCGGAACTGTCAACTACTTCTGGAACAGCCAAAGGCGGCTTTTTAGTTGAAGCGTTCTCTAATCGTGAGACCAACTGCGCGACTCGGCTTTTGTTTTGAAAAGCGAATTCTCCTTTAGAATACATCAGAGGCGCAACGCTGCGTTGTGACTGACGACGCTCTCCAATAAAGTCCATTAGGAAATTAGTACGTTCGACGATGGAAGATGTTATCAGCTCTTTGCTCGACGCCTTCCGTGTGAGGCTAGAGGCTGTCGTCATCGTAATCTACAGTAATAACGTTTTAAAACCCGAGCAGGCAAATCCAACAAATGAGATAGAACGAAATAGAAATTTGTGTGAAACACATGACGACGACAGCGCCAGTAAGAAAGAGCAACCGGAGATAAGAGAGACAGAAAAAGAAGGAAAAGTAGGAGAGTGGTAGTAAATCAAGCGAAAGTGTTCTAAAACACAACCAGTCGTCAAGAATCTTCAGCCAAGAGAAAGCAAAGCATATCTCAACAACAAGGGAGGTCGATCAGCATGACGCATGGAAAAGACTCGAAAACCGTCTCATGACGTTAGATCTACAGTGGTGAAGGTCTCGCAGAACATCGACGACCCATCGAGAATCGCAATGAATAAACACTGCGACGAACCGCCCGTCACGCTCATTATGCCTCGTGCTATCACTACTGAGATAATCATCAAAAATCCTGTGATGCGGATCCTTAACTCCGAAGAACTAATAAAAAGCAGAGACCTAGAGAGCAGTAAAAAGTTACATCAATGACAGAAGGTGCAGCGATTAAAAACTACTCTTGAGCCTTTACTACGAACAAAACAACCAGGAAGCTCGTTAAATCGCTCAATCTCGAATCCTGTGGGAAACAAAAACCCATCAAGTCCAATCAACTGGAGAAGACAGTAATTAGTACAGATACGTGACATAGGTTATCGGCCACCACTCGACAACGCACTTGAAAACACGCAGGAGCTTTCGCTTTCTCTCCACGAGGAAAGGAAATATCGACCTACGCGGTAGCCTAGTAATTCAGGTTTCGACTAGTCAAAATAGAAAACAAATTTATAGTAGTGAAACGACTGAATGCTTGTGATTTACGCAAACCTGGCGAAGTGCAACCCTAAATTGTCCCAAATTTTTTCAAACTCCTTAGCCCCTTCGACACAACAGGATGCTTCCTTCGGAGAAGGTCCAAAAAATTCTGGCGAGCCATCTTACCGAGGATTGTGCGAATAGCTATTGAGAAGCATGAAATCGCGGGGAATGAATCGGGAAAATACCACATTATCTCACTCGCGAGCACCAGAGCTAAGCTCACTTTCAAAAAATGACCTTTCTGATATAATGCTACCTTCTGTATATTTGGAAGCGGACTACTGTTGTAGCTACTCGGATGCGGCTTGGGTCTCTTTCTCGAAGTAATATTACAGAGAGCGTTTAAGACTGATCAGTATGAAGATCTACGACAAATTTCCACGAAAAACAAATCTTGATGAAACCTTGGCTAAGACGAAAAATAGTCATAAAATCCGCGCTAGAGCTGCTGTTCGAGCGCACCTGAAGTGCGCAGTGACATAATAAACCTAGTCAGATTAACAGCAACAGGCGCCTCAACCGGCCATTTCTCTTGGTTTCTCTGTGATTTAAACAATGCCACAAAGTCGCCGAGTGCTACATGTTTGCACAGCATCAATCAGCTATAATAAACATCGCAAGAGCAAGTTGAACATGTGGACATTGTCACAAAGTCGCCGAGTGCTATGGCACATCAGATCATGCTTTCTCACGTGTGACCAACATTAAAATGTGTCAGAAAAAAATTCTAGAAATGAAAAAGAATATAATAGTCACGAACCGACAATGTACTGTTGCTGCACATGCCTCCTGTTCAAGCTGCCCTTCATGTACTGAGGAACGGGCGCAGACACCATCGATTCCGAGTCCGTACTTAGTACTGAAAAAGTTATTTCGGAGCACCGACTTTGATGAATATGAAAAATGAAAAAAAAAACTTAAGAAAACCGAAAACCAAAAACGCTAACCGCTCCGGTGCACCTCACAACTTTTTTCCTATTTAAGGAACTCATTCCATTGAGGAGGTAAAGCATCAGGGCACCGAGACTTTCAAAACAAACATCTTCACTGTTATGAAAGAGGAGAATAGTACTACCCAAACTCCCTTCCACTGAGAAAACTATAACCGACCCAAAAGCTCCCTCCCCTGCAAAAATGGGATTATTGTGTAAGCCCATTTTGCATCACATTTCCGCCCTCCCCCCAACCCTAACGCAATCCCACCCTTACAGAAAAGACTATAATCAAGTTCTCTGTATTTAATACATGTTTGTTACTTTCAGACTTTTTCATACAGAGAATTTCTTGAATTCGGACCTTGACTAGATTGCACTCGTCAGATTTCGTGGACAATGCTCCCTTTTATTGAAAGGCCAAAGGGAATTAATAGAATAGTTTCCAGACTAAGAGAGAAGTTGGGTGTTTGAAAAGTAAAAGTGGGCCTTTAGATAAATTCTCACTCGTTGATGTGCTTTGCACTATACCAAGAGAGAAATGAATGCAATGCAAATCACAGCTTCGCAAACTTGAATCAAAGTACGGCATAAACGACCTAGAATTTTCGTCTGCACCAATTCCCCACCGCCGAATACAAAAGCAAAGAAAGGGATACAATACTTACAGCTATTATCGTACTGATGCACAGCTTGACGATACGCGTTTTGACTAAGATGATACATACTTGTTGGCGCTGGTCCTGGCACCTACAAAACAAAAAAGTAAGTCAAACAGGAATTGTTGAAGTTCAAAAAACAGCGACTCACCATATGATGCCTTGCAGTTTTTGGAAGACCTGATGAGCCATCGGAATGTGTTGAACCCTCAGTAGTGAGAAGAAATAGCTCGAAGCGCCCATTCGAAGAACGATGCAGCCATTCCATATCATCACGAATTTCTGCTTTCACTTCACTGGAAGTAAAACCTCTATAATTCAATCCCAATAAGTGTTCAATGGCGCGTTTTTCATTTTCGTTTAATTTCGAAATCCACATTCGCAAAGTATAGTTTGGACCAAGGAGTTAGATGGAAACGATTTTTGGAAGCCTCACGTTTTCTGATCCAACATTGATGCGCAGCGGAAAAAAAACATCTAAGTCCAACCGAAACAATTTTTATCAGTTTAGAGCTTCATTTTCCCACTTTCAGTCATTTCACTTCTCCACTGTTATGGACGCATCAAAATAATTTCTTCGACATCCTGATGCTAAATCCCCAAAATTTGTCTCCGCCGATAGAACTGCACTGAACACTGAGAGGGACGAAATCACAAACTTCGGCACAATTTCCGCAAGATGGCCTCACTTCTTCAGTGTTGGATGAAAACTTCAGATGTCGCTGGGAACTTGAAATTACGGGTATCCACTGCCCCAACACTAACACCAACTTGCTCTTTCTGAACATCAAGAGCGTGTGGTACAGGCAACTAGGGCAGTAACGGTCAAATAGCAACTAAATTTATTCGCGTCTATTCGTGAGCTATGTCTTTGAATACAGGCAAGCGTGAATGCAGTAATGCTGTAAAATCCCTCTGAATCTTCCTATCCACGCT
>KZ345458.1:91317-105596 GCA_002352805.1 Teladorsagia circumcincta
TCCAATCGCGAACAAAATCAACACGAAATTTTATGCTGAAAATGCCAAAAAATTTTATGCTAACTTTTTCAGAATGCATCGCTCTTCCAACGTCTCCAAATGATAAAGCCACTCGCTGTTTCTTCGTTGGATTTCATTTCTGCTTGATGAAACTGATTGGCAGTCATCCACTTTTCTTTTTTAGGTCATCACAAAAGGAAAGCAGCCGCTTGACTTGAACACGGGCAAATCGTAGCAAAAAAAAGAAAGAGGAAACTCCAGGGAGTCACATTGCGCGAGAATTTAGCCGAACCTCGGAGAATCGAGACAATTTCTTTTTGTATCATGTAGGAAATGGAACTGAGGAGGGCTCTAGACGTTATCCTTCGTTTCTTGACCAAGATAAAGGCATTATTTTCAGATCAGCACCCAATTTCAACGAGGCTGCTCGGAAGTTGAACCTTCTTTCGAACTTAATTTATTACTGGGTAGTAATTCGTAGCTTCTGAAGAAGTGCTAAGGTCGATCTTCAGCGGAGAGTGAAAATGGCACTGCTTCTGAAAGGGTGCCATCGCGAAAACGGGTTCCTTTTTGCAAGGAAAGTTCGGCGGAGTCAAGCGGAGCAGGATCCATTTCCGACCTCTCGCTTACTGCTTTTTGTCCGCTATTCTTTTAACGCTTTTTGTTCCAGGTGGCTCTTTTCTAAGAAAAAAGTTTTATAAGTAAGAAAAACTCAACGAAAAAGCAGGCAGGAAAGAAAAACATAATAGCCAAAGAGCTGATGTTTTTCGGTTGTGTTAGCTACTCTTTTTCAGCAAAAGATGTTGGGTTATTTCGACGATTTCTTTTCAGATACACTTTCTTCCTTACTTCCCGTCGAAGGACAGTATTGGAAGTTTTTGAGTACTTACCAATTACTACCCAGTAATAAATTAAGTTTGAAAGAAGGTTCAACTTCCGAGCACGCCTTCTTGAAATTGGGTGCTGATCTGGAAATAATGCCTTTATCTTGGTCAAGAAGCGAAGGATAACGTCTAGAGCCCTCCTCAGTTCCATTTCCTACATGGTACAAAGAGAAATTATTTCGATCCTTCGAGGTTCGGCTAAACTCTCGCGCAATGTGACTCCCTGGCGTTTCCTCTTTCTTTTTTTGCTACGATTTGCCCGTGTTCAAGTCCAACGGCTGCTTTCCTTTTGTGATGACCTAAAAAAGCAAAGTGGATGACTGCCAATCAGTTTCATCAAGCAGAAATGAAATCCAACGGAGAAACAGCGAGTGGCTTTATCATTTGGAGACGTTGGAAGAGCGATGCATTCTGAAAAAGTTAGCATAAAATTTTTTGGCATTTTCAGCATAAAATTTCGTGTTGGTTTTCGAATTCACGATTGAATCTGACACATTTTTCCTGTTGGACAGTTTTTCAGAAAATTTATGGAACATGAGATTTTGAACAATTTCTTGGTGGCTTTATCATTTGGAGACGCACTGTATGTTTGCGCCCCATTGTGCTTCCGGTCGCGTAATAAACCCTCAGTAGCAAAGAGGCAGGAAGCCGAACTCGTAGAGCTGAAGGAGTCTCCTGAAAACACACCGATTACAGATCTCGGTTCACAGCAATAACACATGAGTCATGTACTAGGTGGAAAAGTGCAGATTGCTCATAGAGATTACTGCTCCCCGAACAGCGAAAACCAGTCCCCATGAACCGTTCGCGGACTACCTAAGTTCGGTCCTTTGAACTCTTCAATAGGATGAAATTTTCCGAGCCTGAACAGCGACTCATGACTACTGTGACCTCACCTCAAACTTCCAACGCATAGTAGATGGTCCACCCTTTCTCCCTCCACCTTCTCTGAGCTTCGGGCAAAGGTTTTTACCAATCCCTTTTGACAATGGAAGCAGAGTCGGTCGCTCTACTCTAGCCATCGTCGCAATGAGTGGTACTCTACCTGCTCTGCGTCTCCAACGGTTCGGAATAGGAACAGCCCCGGATAAGGCACCATTGCAAGCCAGTCTAGAATGGCTCCTAGAAACGACTCTGAGCTAGGCAAATAGACATTTTTACCTAAACCCAAAGAGGGAGAAGACTTAGGGTGGGTGACCACTGACTATGTTCAACTTGGTGTAATACGTGGTTGACTGGTAGGGTTTTGTATCGGTAAGAGAACGCAGATGATGTTGAGGGATTCATTTAGAGTCGAAAGCGGACGCTACGCACATGAGTGTCCCTCACCAACCTCGTTTTGGGCCACGACTATTTTGAGCCCGCTTCTCCACCATCGCAAGAAAGCTTTAAAATTTGGGCATACCCCATGCAAACCTCCTACTTGAAAGGAATTAAATCAAAAAACTTAAACCATCAAACCATCTACGAGACCAGACCGTCATTGATGCGAGGTCCACTTACAATCGTACATGCATTTAAAAAATACCTCTACGCAGTGAATTGCTGATGTAAGTATTGTTGTAATACCATTTATTCTGTGGTCCTACTGTAATGACATGGCGATTACATTATGGTTTTCTTTGCGCTGAACGATTACATTACCTAATCTACGTCGTTCTTATTGTAGCTCTTTTCTGGAAATTTTCAATGGAACAATGAAGGCTACCTTGCTCTGTACTTTAAGACAGCACGTAACTCATGCTTTCGCACGTAATCGGGCTTTCTACACATCTACCGCTGCTCATTCGTTCTAGGTGAAAATACACACTGCTACATGCTGAGGCTCGCCTCCATGATTCCCACCTCTAATTTCCAATGGTCCAAACATGACCCACTTCTTCAATGGTCCTTTAATCCTGCTCTCACAACTTCTATCTTCGTGGGATCGAATAATTGACCGCATGCCCACGATCAAATTGGTGTGATTCTTGCATAGGAATGTGGACGTATTGGTGCGAAATGGGCCGGCAGCGAAGAAGAAAGGAAAAATCCCTCCGGAAGCTCACCTTGAGGGCTCACCCACCTTCGTAATCAGCTGTGCTAAGGCAATGAGAGACTAAGCGCGGGAAGGAGAGTATGAGGTGAGAGAGGGCAACGGATGAGAGAGTGCCAGACAGCAGCCAGATAAAAAAAATCTACAGTTCCAGCAGCTCACTTTAGAAGGCCCTAGCTTTTTTCCGTTAGGTGATTTCCTTCCACGAGAATACACCTGTGATTGTTTCTTGGGGGTCTATCCTACACACCGAGAGGAATCGTTTACACCACTTCTGCCTAGTGTGTGCCTTTAAGCAAGATCCATCCGAGAGGATGAAGATTATACTAACCTTTCCTAGTTTGGCCTCCATAAACTAATATGTTAGCCAAACGCCAGCCGCATTCAAACACCTCCACGATTACGAACGGCAGGAGACTGCATGGTGTATGCCAAAAACGACTGATCAACGCTGACTGCCTAGCACCTTATCCCTTATACATATAAGAATAGCCACGGCCAGAACTTTGTATCTGCTTCGCCCTAGTAACCCTTAGGTTGAGACCCGATGACTAATTTGGAGTGGCGCCATAGACTGCGGTAGAATATCACGTATTTAGTCCCAGCGGCAGGGAAGTACGGGATCCTTTGTTCGATCCGGGGAACCTTCTGAAGAGTAATCAAACATTGTTCTGAAGATGTCCGCGATTCCTTTGCGATGGTGAAGATGCAAGGTTATGGGATAATTGGTCGAAGAAGGCTTGATTAGATCTATTCGAAACTTTTAGGCTTACTGAAGCGCTGTTGACACACTTTTAATTATGAACCAAGTTTTTGATTCCCAGGCTGACCGGCCTTGTGTGAGTAACTCTCCTTAGTAATGGAGTTGCTGACAGAAACTACCGAAAGACCTTTAACTGCTCTGGCTCCTTGACTTTTGAAGGACCATAGCTAAAACTAGTAAAATATGGCTCATGCCTGAGCTAGAGTCTGTTTGTTGGCATAAACCTGAGAAAAGATTCAGCGCCATCACGAAGATTATCACTTTAGTCCCCTTCGCCTATGCATCATTCAACGGAGGACTATGGCAGAGAGGCGTGGCTAGAAGAGTAGGGACCATGCGTTTCTGGAGCGTTCTCCACATCGGAATGCCACAGATTGCTAATTTTAGCGTGTCTAAGCTAGTTCAGTTGTGATAAAGAGAGTGAGAGATTCCTTTCTGTGGAAAAGCAAGCGCGGTCGGTTCTGAAGGTTGTGTCGTTTTTGCGGCTCGAAAGTAAGTGGTAAAGCCGCTAAGCAATCGTGTCTCAGGTGTGGGATAGTCCCATCTCCACCCCAACAGTGCGGCGTTGGTGCTTACCTTCTGTCCTGCCTCTTTCCTCTCTTGCATCTTCGAGTCTTGCCTACATGATCCCTTTTTTTCGCCGTGAACTCGTACAACGCAGAAAACAATTGCAAGGCAAGCTTCTTATTTGTGTGCTAGCCGCTCTGTTTTCATCTGTGAGCGTGGGAACCCAATTCATCCTATTACGAAGCGCGCCTTCCTGCCAACGTTGTGGAAAATATGAAATCATCTGAAAGAACTTTTCTTAACTGCTCCCGAGTGGCTCTTTTTTATTCGTTTGTGATCAGGTTGCAATCTCTGCTGAAGTATCAGTGAATCTCAAAGGTACCGTGCACGGAAAATCGACTTCTTTCTTCTTGAGGTGTGTTGTCCGTGGCTAAGAAAACCGTGTACAAAGATGTGGGTAGAAAATATCGGAGAGAAAAAGCTTTCGGAAAGCTCATCTCGTGGACACCACTCGAGAACCGTTAAGGAATTAAAAGGGGCGGAGCCAAAGGTGCACGTGGAGGATGCGCCAAGCGTCGGTTTCTGGGGAAATAACGTGAATGACGTGAGACTCAATCACGTTTTCGTTTTTAACACGTTTTCATGTGTTGGCCCCCCTCACCTACATTTGTGACAGTTTTACAGAGCATGCAAATTACCTAAAGACACACCCCAGGCAGAAATCGTGTGAACAATTCCCTTCGCTCTGTAGGATAGACCCTAGGGAACAATCATATATGTGGTATTGTCGTGGACGGAGATCACCTCATGATAGCGCTATGGACTTGCAAAGTAAGCTGCTGAAGCTGCTGATTTTTTTCTATCATCAGGCTGCTGTCTGGCACCCTCTCATCTGTTGCGCTCTCCCACCTCATACTCTCCTCTCCGCGCATAGTCTCTCATCGCCTTGGCACCGCTGATTACGAAGGTGGGTGAGCCCTCAAGGTGAGCTTCCGGAGGGATTTTTCCTTTCTTCTTCGCTGCCGGCCCAATACATTCGCCTTCGTGCACAAGAATCACACCATTTTGATCCTGGAGCATGCCTTTAAGATCACTAAACAGTTCAGTTTTTTATCAAAAGACTGACCTCTTTATACTTCTTGTAGCCCTCATGACGCAGCTGACCAAGGGTGTAAATTTTTGATGAATAATGGAGTTCCCCAAATTCGCGTGGACGATGGCTTCAAGAGAAGAGCGAAGTGTTCTGGCTTATTACAAGGGTTTACACCCCTTTTCGGAAGGATTGCGCTCGATTACTTGTCGTCCAAGCGCTCACTTGCCTGTTTACATTCCGCATCGTGGAAGCCTTTTAATTCACTGTCATCGTCATCGTGGTCGTAGTCACTCATCGTGATTTGAATACACGTAAACACCATGATTGCCAATGAATCCCAAGAGGCTCACCATCAGAAGACTTGCTTTTCCTCAGAAAGGGTCACGTCGATGTTTTCAGAGAGAGTGGTGACGACCAAAATCGAAGCACATTGTTCAGACTCACTCGTTGAGAGAGTGAATTTTCGTGACTGAGGACTGGCCATGATCGAGGAAATCGTTTGCATTTCCCCTCCCCCTTCTTTATATTTCTTTTGGAGACATCTTTCTGAGAGCTTCGAAGGGTTGAAATGTTTTTTGTCCTAGCTCCATTCTTAGAAATTAAAGGCAAGCTTGACAAATTTGGGAGTTTTCTGCACAAATATGAGGCCCCGATTTTTTGATATGATTTTCCTTAGAATGAATAGCAAAGTTCCCGATTATGGTCGTAACATGAAGTTTGATGTTGAATTTGGCATTCGAAATTTTCAAAATATCCTGCCACGACCTTCCAAACAACGGCTTGACATTAGTTTTCCACGTGTTGTTTAAAAGGCTGCAGTTGAAACGGTGGGCGGGCTCAATGGGCTTGGGGCGGCGCCAATGCTCCAACCTGGACGTCTAGCCCCAAACCTTGTCAGACCGCCCACCACTTGGTCCGCGCTTGCGTACTGCTGAATATTTGACGAGGAAAAGCTAATTTTTGATCAGTTATCCCGATTTTTGCCTTTAAATGGATCGGTTGGTTCAGTAAGTGTTTCCCACCTTCGCGGGGCGTAAGCGCATGCACAAAACGCGTTGAATGCGGCAATCACAATGAATCGGATGTCCACGAAGGAGAACGATGGACGGGGGGGGGAACGGAAAGGTTAGAGACGTGTTCAAGTAGAGGAAAGTGGTACCTTTACGACGGAATACGGGCTTTCTATGATATGGTCCCTCTTAAGAACTCCCCCAGCTCAGATAGGCCCACCAGCCGGCAACACACGGGAGTAACGGGGTGTACTTCATGTGAAATCGATACCGTCAAATATCGATTTTCTTTTCTAAGAAATTCGCAATTTCACTACTTTTTATTAGGCTAACGTTTCGGCCTCTTCGCCTTCGTCAGAGCAATTGAGAGGGATCCTTTCATGGGCCAAAACAACCCTGAAGGCAATTTCTCCAGACTGCTAGACCAACGGAGGGCACATACTGGTCCAAGTCCTACAAGGCTTATCCTGATCTTTGTCGCCGGAGCGCTCGACCACCCAAGAAGCAGATTTACGTAGAATGAGCGAACCTTCAACTTCCATGATGAGATCTCGAGAAAGTCGCTCTTGGCAAATTCGCAAAGCCCAGCCCAACCGCAACTGCCTTTCGATCACCATTTACATGAAACCAGTAATAAAATTCACCCAAGGGACCTCTATTGAGGGCAAACTCGTTCACTCCCAAGATCAGAAAAGTCGAAAATTACGGTGATCTCTTGATTCTCGTTTGAAACTTTCTCCTAAATCGGCTACTTTATTGATTTTGTCATTTCCTAAAAAAGTCCACCTCCTCATTTGAGACCGTCGCCGTTGATTTATTCTGGTCATGACGACGTCATCATTTATTCCATTAGCTGAAAGCCATTTTTCTGCATGTCTTTCTCAAGCTCCTTCCCATGCCGCCGGTCACGTCGGCGCGTTTTTTTTCTTCGTACTTCGTAACAGGAAATGCACCGACACGTATTGCAACACACATTATTTGGAACCTCTTTAGGGTTCAGGTTAGGAGCAGGGTGAACCATTTGTGGTTCCAATCTTAGAAATTTGACGATCCCCTATCTGAGAGATACTCGGTACGACCCCTATCATCCATCAGCCTGGGAAATCCCCCACACCAACCTTTCTCGCCAATCCGATCACCACCCTACCATCACGATAGCGCTTCTGTGGTGTTTTATTCTGTGACCGGTCCACACGCTCCGCCCATTTTCTCCTCAAAAATGACCGTCGAGCGGGGAACGGGAACAGTGCTAAACATGCAAAGTATGAATTCATCCATTTTTGTTCACTCCCGTAGAAACTCCCGTTCTCTGGAGATCCGCCAAATTTGTCAATAAACCACCAATGACTCTGTCCAGATCCCTCTCACGCAATTGCGACTCATCGGATTTCTTCGATGTGAATACTTCTAAGCCCTCGACCATTGCCAACCCCAAATTTGACCTCCTCTGAAAAAACTCAAACATCCCCTTTCATCTCGATGTAGACTGTGCACTGCACGGCTGATTGTGGTTGAGATAGTTCATGACGAATGGCCCGGCGAATAACAGGGCTCGGTAGCGCTGACTCTTGCATGAACGCGCCATGGGGTCCAGCGAAAAACAATGGGCCACAGCGTGATCCTACAACCGCTCTCTTGTTGCGAACCAACCGTGAAGGTCTACGGCTATGCGTATGTCGGTTTCAAGTACGCGCCGTGAACTGAACAGCGTATTGAATATCTTCGGCATTCCTGGAGAGCAATCTGCGTGGTGGGATCTTTACCTTGGGGACCGTTGGCGTTAGATAATACCTCCGCTTTTTCATATTCTTCGACGTAGTATTTTATTTTATATTTTTCTTTTATATTATTTTATTTTATATTTTTTTATTATTTTATATTTTTATTCTTATTATTTTATATTTTAATTCTTACGGAGTGAGTGCAGTTTTCTACATAATCTTGCTGAAGAGCGTTAAAGTGGAACATTCTCGTGACTGAAAAGGTGCTTGGCACAAGCGCGAGCTTCTTAGAAGAGCTTTCATAATCAGCTGATTATGCAAATGAAGAGCTCATTGGACGCCGCAAGACGGCATTTTTGAGATGTCAATTCTTTCTATGTCTATTGTTGCGAAGGCTTTGGCAATACAAGCCGGAAAGACGAGCTGGCCTGCGGCAGCTGCAAGGCAGGACGCCTTCGCAGTACTTGTTGGTTTTGGATTGAGATGGGCCATGTTGCTGCGAAAAGAATCTGACTTCAGATACTCGGTTCTACCGGAAATTTTTCCGCCGCCTATTTTGGCCACGATATTACTGACAGTTAAGTGTCCGCATGATTCAAGCGGAATATATACAGCTCCTGAAACAGCAAATTCAAGAAACTGTACAAACCGTCGTCAATTTCAGTAGATGCTGATGCTTCTGCTTCTAAAAACACCAACCCTCTCCAGAATTCACAAATACGACCCCTTTCATAGGAGAACCCCTAATGCACGGTCGAGCCTGCACCTGCATTTCCACCTGCCCTATCCTTTGCTAATTCCACAAGCAAATTCAGCAGCACTCCGTTATGGGTTCACTGGATGAGGTTACTTAATATATATACTCCCCTTCAAAAAACGAGATTTTTGTCGGGTGCAGACCATATATCACAGCTGACGACGGCTGCGAAAACGTGACAGTCGGCAACTCCGCTTTTTCGCGGCCGTCGTCATTTATGGTATATGGTCTGCAACCGACAATTTCTCGTTTCTCGAAGGGGCGGGGGGGGGGGGTACGTCATCTACGCCGATAATCTTTTTTTTTGCTCGGATGTGAGTTGCATAAAGGATGAAGCATTCCACGCTGACCAACTACTTTTCGAGATGCGCCATGTATCTCACCCCCTTTCAGAATCGAAAGGACACATTGCAGGGTTTTATGCAATTAGGCACATACAATCCCCTGCGGGTGGCCAGGTTATATAATAGTCAGCATTTTTGTCCCAGACACTTCTGGCACCAATAAAGACAGAATGGAAAGCTTGTTTTTTTGGACACTGTGATCCAGTATTTGTTCAAACCGTAATCGTGGTAAGTTGCGCCACTCGTACTACACCAATGCCCCCAGCTCGTTACCCTTCCTTTCAAGAAACGAGAAGAGTGTGGGGTGCGGACCATACACCACAAGCGACGACGGCTTCCAAGTGAATCTGTTTAATATGTAGTTGTGCACAGTGATAGCTGATTTTTATACGAATAAATAAATAAATAAATAAATTTTTGGTAAGTGATAGTTGTAATTAGTAACATCGGATAGAATGTAACTCAATAGGCTAATTGTTTCTTTGGCTGAAAACATTTAGATTTCATGAAGGACGTCGTCTCTTGTGATGTATGGTGTGCACCCGACGCTCTTCTCGCTTTTTGAAAAAGAGGGTACCTAAACAAACATGCGAGCGCTTATGTCGAAGTGGGCTACTAAATTGCATCAGAAACCATTAAAAATATACTACAAATTTGAAAATTGTAAAAACAAAAAACAAACAAAACAAACAAAAAATAGCAAAAACAAAACAAAAAACAAAAACAAAGTCAGTCACCTAGTTGTTTTTGTTTTTGCAATGACGACAGCAGAGAAGAATTCGAAAATCCGTTTGATAGGCTTCTCATCCCCTTCATCTAATCGTAATGGCTTTCTCTCGAGATATCTAAGCTCTGTCGTGGTTTGGGTTGTCTGTTGTTATTGCTTCGTTCTATCTATTGAATCATATCTTTTCAATCGACCAGCAATTTGCTAAAGAGAACATATTTTTATGTAGAAAGTTTGGGCGCTATCGCAAGATACAGGGGCACTGTAGCGTTGTTAATGCAATCAAAACCGGGTAAAACATATCCTTTTGGTTGGAAAAGGGCTAAACCTCAAGCGGGCGATAACACACTCTAGGATTGAGGTGGCAATTTTCATTTTCCCCAAAGTTCCCGCCCCTCCTATATCAAGTCCTCTTAGATGCCCCCTTACCCCCTTATAGCGCCAGTGCAAAATAAGCAAGCCTAGCATCTCCTGTATTATTGACCTGGACAGGATTGCTTCTCGCGATAGCTTTGCTAAGGCTCATTCAATAAACTTCTCATATTCACTATGTCCGACCTCACACTAACGAAGCCGATAGGAATAGTAGCTGTTCCGGGAAGGATTATTTTGCAAATTGCTCGTCTGAGTGCAACAACGCGACTTCCTCTCCCCCGCCTATTCTGCTCATTCACTAAAGTCGACGACTCGGCTTTGCTCGCTGACGGCGTGTGTTGAGGTTACGTCGTCGCCTCCGCACTATCTACTAGAATATTTTATTTTGCGCTGTCCATAATGGCTATTTCACTTCACCGGAGCACTCTTTTTGAATAGTCTGGCCGCCGCCTCGTTCAGCTACTTATGCTCAGATCGGATAACCTGATCTGAGCCTCTATAGAAGCCCTCTTAAAATCACATTGCGATACAGATTAGGAATCACATTTTGTCAGAAAAGGTCAAAAATGAAAACCCAAGACAAATTTAGAATGTTACGTTATTTTAATGGTCAGAACTTCTCAGTGCTAAACTTGAATTTCTGAAAGGACACTTACGCAAAATTTCTACCTCTTGCTGAATAGCCTGTGAATGTGTGCCTGAAAAATGTTCTCCCCAAAGCCAAACACGCCATTCTGCAGAGTTCCACTTGTTTTTTCCGCTACTTTTGAGATACAGTTTTACGGCCATTCCATTTTATTCGGCGATAACGGCGGTATGTCCGCCATGCACGCTATGATCCAATTAGAGCTTTGTCCGGTATAATTGAAATTTCCACTTGCAAGGAGAGCTGTTGTGCTGTGGTATTCGACGTCGATAATGACTCTTTGCTAGGGCTCTAGCAAGCTACGGGAGAGCCTGTTATGGTTAGAAGCCACTTGCTTCGTCTTAGCGGCTCAACAGGTTCTCAGCGTCGGTTGTAAACGAGTAGTGAGCAATGATTTCTTCTTCAAATACAAATACGACATTAACTTGAGAATGAAGATTTTCGCGCTAATACCTCGTTTGGTACATGCCACGCACTCCATTTCCCTTCAGAATTTGTGCGGCATTTTGAATGCGATTTGGCCTATGCAATGACTTCCGAAGCCCAATCAATCTACAGATTAGGGTTCTATATTCTCCAAGTCACGTCTTACACCAATTATCCAGCCCTGGAGGATTAAAAGACCTAGACGACTCGGAAGGCGAACGATTCAAGATTTGCGCAACATGCCACCGCAATATTTCCACCACGGATTTCCCTAACCCAGAACTCAAAGCAGGATTCCACGAAAAGAGCGAACGTCGAGAATGAGGGGCTTACCTATGGAGAGACTGGCGGACTTCCTCAAGTGCGGATCGTCACGCACTTGGCGCCGAAGGGTATGATCGCAGCTATCTAGCATGTCCTCACTCTTGGCGCAGAAGGCGATCCACGCCCACCTCTGCGTTTTCTCGTGTCTTAGTCTCTAAACCTCCAGCGGAGATAGCATTATCGTGAAGAGAGCAGTACCAATAAGAGTCGCATCAATGCGAAATTCAATGGATCCCATTTCTGGGTACTGGGACATTTACTTCGGTTTTTGCTCTTTCGTGGATCATTGACCATCTCTAACTTGGTTTGCAATGCGATGCATTTCATCGTGAATTCCGCCTGATGGACCTGATTTAAGCAGTCCAAAGCTTATGTCAATCTTCGGAGTTAATTTGTGATGGATGTGCTATAGTTCCTGCTGCTTTTCATGCAAATGTTCTTTTTTTGAAGCAGATACAGTCAGCTCTCATTATACCTTTTCGTTCAAGGTAGCGCTTCATCGAATCATGAATAAACTAAAAATAAAAACGTGCGGAATAATTTAAATGTTTCGTTTACCAGATTATCCGAGCTGTTTTTCACGAATTTACGTGGGCTTGCTAGCTTGCAGACCGGCTGCAAACTAAAAGGACACTCTTCTCTTGGAATCTGGAAAAAACAAAGGATTGCCTTAGAGCAACTTGTTTTGTTAGCCAGCAGTGCCATCATTTCTCTGAACGACAGTAATCAGTAGATGTGGCCCTTCTTTTTATAAATTGGAAACCCTCCATAGGAAATGTGTTGCTTTAGCTCTGAAACCACTGAGCTCTTGACTTCTTCTGTAATCATAACGAAAGAAGGTTGCCGAGCAGCTCTAGATAATGTTGCGCTTCTCTTCAAAAACGTCAATCTGTTTCTCTAGACGCCCTTAACAGCTTTCCCACGTTCAACGAGGTGCTGTTTCTGGAAAGTTTAATCTACTCGGAGAATCCATCAGAGTAAAGATAGTAATCGCTTTCCCGTGTCTTCTCGGTACTGATGAGTTCAAATTAATGGTACCAGACTAGAGCCGTAGACTCCATAAAAGGCTACGGTTCCGCTCTAGGAGTGAAGTTCCACGTAAAAACAGCATCGATTTCTATCTTAGTTTCCTTCGGTGATGAGTCGCATCGTTTGGGCCATCGAGGTTCGGCATTTTGCGTTTTGAGCACAATGGCTAAAGTATAAATCACCCTGCTTTGATCAACTCCGTTTTGGGATACGCCACGCATTCTACTTGCATTCAGAACACTAGTGGTATTTCTGACGCGATTTGGCCTACAAATAACCAGCCGATGTACAACTCAAGGTTTTTTAACCTCTCAGGCTAATCTTGTACCAATTAATCGACCACGAAGGGAGGGAGGGCTTGGTTGACTCGCACAATGCATGGTCCCGGATATAATCCTTGGACCCAGCGCGTGGTAAACAGCGCCACTTACCCCTTCATCATTTCCGCCCCTTAAATCAAGCACAATGTTACGACCAAGAAGCAGTTGAAAGACGGAACTCTTCTGCTTCTAAGAAAATCTGCAGATCAGGACTCATCTTGGAGCTGGTTTGCAAATCGGTTTTTTTTCGTTTAGTTCTTCTGTGCCACACGAGGTAGATAAATGAAACCTTTTTGTTACGTGGCCCGCCGTTTAGATCTTCTCGTCTTCTCCAAGGGCCAAAGGTTCCACCAGTTCTGCGGAGCAACAGCTCACGCCCTGTTAATAACATTACTACGGGCAAAAAGCAAGTATGGCGCAGAAGAGCTAAACAATTTGACCAATCATGCCGAGGTTCCAACAAGGGATAACGTGGAGACTATTAGTTGTTTTTTTAAGTTCATTCCGAATGTCTTATTGCAAAACCTAATGGAGGCACCACGTGCAGTCCTGTAGAGAGGCGAACAATTTGATGGATTGGCAGACTTACGGCTGTGACCCAAAAGTGCGCAAGAAATGCGGCAGGGATGACTGACGACTCTGCTCACGAATGTGGTACTTACATTTCGTGCCAAAATAGCGCACCCCGTTTTCAGCAAAATTAGCAACTACTTGGATACACGGATATTTCGGTAGTCTGATGACTAGAATGGCATTCAGTTTTTGCAATTCCACTGAGCCCATGTCATTTTGTGTCAAATTCCTGACGCCAATATGTGGCAAAATGGCATCGGGTTGACGCAAAATGGCATCGGGCCGCGAGATTGTAAAAATAGCGTAGCTACAAGAACTAATATCATAGCCGTGTTTAGTACTACAGGGAGACATCGCAGAAGAGGTATCAGCGCAAAAATTTCATGACGATATGAATCGTGCTGAACTTCGCCGTGAATAAAATTGGTCCTCTGGCCTAATCCCATCTGTGCGGTTTCGCTGATCTGCTACGTTCTCTCGTCTCGGAGTCTCTTCTCTCTCCTCAGTGTCCATTATCTCATATTTAACTGTCTGGCTTCTTTTTACACTTACAAGTCTGCTTCACAACAAAGAATTATCATTTATTTTTGTTAGAACTAATCTCATTATTCATTTTGTTAATATATATTATTATTATTATTATTATTATTATTATTATTATTATTATTATTATTATTATTATTATTATTATTATTATTATTATTATTATTATTATTATTATTATTATTATTATTATTATTTATTT
>KZ345459.1:35594-63378 GCA_002352805.1 Teladorsagia circumcincta
AGTTTCGCGACACCTCGAATGCGTTTTTGCTTACTCAGTGGCTTACCGATATCTGATCAGTTTTTTGTCAAAACAAAGTTATGCCATAAATCCTGGTTCTGCTCCAGTCAAGGGCAGCATTGCGGTGCAACAGTCCGCTCTCATGCCAATTTCCTCAAGAAGTCCTTTGAAGTGCCAATCGCTATCAGCTTTTCCTAGGTTACTTCCTTACAATGGAAGGATGGTAGGTCGAAGTGGCCGTTTGAAATGAGATGTACACCCACTCGATGCATCTTTGAACGGTGATTCCAAATCTGCCTTTTGCCCATCTGCTAAACGATTTTCTGAACAGAGATGTGAAGCAAAACAGCGCAACGGGAGTGGTCGGGACTCACACTGAAAACGTTGAAGGATCGGTCCCTTATCGTAATTGCTGCGTTGCCTTCTTCATCAATTCAGTTGATTAAATAGGCTAGCGAAAGCCGTTTAGGTGTTTCCCTGAAGAATGGAAAGCAGTAAACACGATAAGGAACCGATCTACGATGTTTTGACCTCGAGCCCGACCTGAGCCTCGCCTACTGCCGGCGCGCTATTTTCCTTCATAACTCCGTCCAGAGAATCGACTAGCAGATTCGGAAGGCTGATTTGGAATCAGCGTTCAAAGGCGCATCAAGTGATATACATCTCATTTCAAATGGCCACTTCGATCCACCATCCTTGCCTTGTTAGTTTTTTTTTTCTACAATTTATGCATTCTTGTGATTTCTTGTGCTGGATGACATAAACGTCGATGATAAGTAGCATTAATCTAGTGAGCAGCTAGGACTCTGCATGGGGAGGGGAGGAAATCTTCAGGGGAATCAAAGACTTCTCACACACCAGGGTTTTTCCCTGCTTTTCGGAAGCTTTTTCCTCAACATTCACAATAAAACGTTTTCGGGGTCCGAAACGTGTTGAGCGCAATACTCCCGCTCCCTCGCTGGGATAGACCTAAAATCTGTACTTATTCAGGTCCACATTTTGCGGGATACAAATACTTGGGAAACTCGGATGGTCTCACACCTACTTATCTATGACGCTACTTCCATAAAGTCTTACCGTGTGGATCTGACACATTGAATGACGTTTTCTGCCGACACTAAGACGAAAAGAAATGCTCTAAAAACTTGTTTGCTAATTCCTCACATCTGTTTGAATGTGTTGTAAGTGAGTCGCTGTGTTAAGTTTCTTTTGGCACTGTGAAATTTCCAAAGCTCTACCGCGCAATTTATGGAAAAAAAAAGTATCCACAACGAGTGTTTTTGATCTTTGGAGAATAACATGCGCATGGCATTCTATACGTTTTTGTACCCACCAGTAGATTACAAGAAAAGTTTTTCTCCGCTAGCTCCCCATAAATCTCGACTTCATGTAATTGCGCTGCATCCACGTATGTGCCCGTTTGTGCTTATAGCACAATATTCGGTACTACCCGAAGAACCATCTACATACTCCGGGTCAAGATTGGGGTAGGTGGGGCATGCGCCAAAATGTACAAAACACTCACATTGCACAGGGTACGCGCCGAATCAGACGGTACCGACTGCGGATTTTTAGTGCTCGGGTACAGAACAGAGTGAAGTAGGCAATGGTTGGCGCAAATGGGTGTTCAAAATATCGGTGAGTGGGGCGTGCAGTTGGGCGGAGTTCGTAAAAATAGTATTGCCAGCCTCGCTTATACCACTGCAGTTCTGTGTTATGCACGCGAATGAGCCCAGAGCTAAACTGGTGTTTTTACAAGAAATTATTCCTTAATGATTTGCAATGAATTTAGGAGCATGCAAGAGATTAATGCAAACATACTTCGACGGACAGTAAGCCACCTGAAAGTATAACTATCAATTTGAATCAACATTTAATTACTAACTACTATATTCACCTGATTCATCGCTGTCTGCCGCATATGTCGCTACAGTAAAAGCTGAAAAGAGATATTTCGAAAAAGTAACTATTCATTCAGTTATTCTTTCCTTTCTGTTGCCGTAGTGGAATAAAGTTCAAAAAACTCATGAACGTACCGAGGAGGAAGAGCATCAGGTAGGTGGTAAGCATCGTTGAATTCAGCTGTGTAGGTGGGGACCATGAGTTTTATACCGCCGTCCTAAATGTCACAACAATGAATTTATTTGAGAAATCCTTTCGCCCTCTGCACAACAATGCTTCTATTTCAATAGCCTCTCCGTACTTTCTGTTATTGAAATCCCAACAAGAGTCATCTTTGTAACAGATTCAGTTGTAAACTCAAAGTTCGGAAGAGTAAGCCATTTAAAAATCACCGAAGCGTAGGCATTGCGATGAACAAGTAACATAAACGTGTTCAGCGCTCAAAAAGTGTATTTTGGTTGCTGAGTGGTAAAAGACTAGATATTGAAGAAAATTTTTTAGTGACAATACATCGCTCGCGGGATGGCTTCAAGCTGCCATGGAGCTAAGCATGGGTAACATTCAATGTATCGAGTCAGTGAGAATTTGAAATAAGGATCAAGGTGTGGTATAAAGTTTTGATCAATCCCTTGCTAGGATGTTCCACGCCCTCCTCATCTCCCCACCTTTGATAATTGCGACACAGACTTACAACTTCTATCCAATAACATTCAGTGGCTGCTGATGCGCAAGCTAACGCTGATATCCCCTCCTCCTCCCGGAGAGACTAAACAGTGAAACAGGTTCCATCATGCGAATTCGATAAAAGTCACGTCTCTACTCTTCAGCCAGCGTGAAGATCATGATCTTCTTCGGAACCTCGAAAAAAGTGCATATGTAAAATCTGCTTTCATCATTCCCTCCGCTCCTCATTATGAACCCATCAATGTGCTCTTTACGTCTACTCAGCCACCTACATGAAGCCCTACAGTCGCAAACATTTCTCTGTTGATTAAAGGCTAACAAACAAGAGTAAGATTGCTTCCCAAACCGGCCAACGCTTGCATGTGCAAAGAACCGAAGTATTCCGAGCATTCCTAATCTGTCGCCATTTATCAGCCGTTATCAATGTTATCATTTTGGGTTAAAGAAAAAATCTTTGTGTCACCTTGCTACACCTACCATAGTGTATGGGGTATGCACCGTAAACTAAACTCCAAATCTGATCATAAAAAAGCCTGAAAACTAGGGAGAGTAGGCGTGCATTGAGCTGCCAAGTATTGTATAATTAAGGAGCGCCATCTGCAGCAGGCGAAGCGTCCTCTGGGTGGGCGATTTTTGATGGGGAAATTCGCTACCCGATTCTGAGGAAACATAACGAAGGGGTAAATGAAATTTATGAAATGCGCGTTGTATCCTTCTAAGGCTTATCAATATTCCCCACGCCAGCATGAAATGCTTTTGCTGACTGTGTTCTCACGTGGCTGCCACCTTGTCACGATTGGGCATGTGTACTGTAGAGCATTATTCAAAAAATTATGTACTAGGCGTCATTCGGGGATTGTACATTATGCTGAGTATAACTCCATATAAGCTTTTGTTTTTGGGGGCATTGTTATGGAGAAACAAAAGTGCAGAGAGTATGCACTTGGTCAGACCGCTTATTATTAAGCTATTGGATCTACATAATCGCACGGGAGGGAAGCACGTTCAGTGCATTTATAATGAACAATGATTTTATAAAATATTTTACAATTGCAAGATAAAAATACAACTGAACACTGAGTTTTCTGAAGTTAATTTTCTGAAGTCTTACGTCTCCATTCTGGTCGTTTACAAATGACACGATGTTGACTTCCAACTTATCGAACAACATCGGCTATTGAATAACAGAAGGGACAAAGGTATTACTGAGCTAGATCCGTTGGTGCAAAAGGACGACAGATTTGTCTAAATAAATTCATTGTTGTGACATTTAGGACGGCGGTATAAAACTCCTTGTCCCCACCTACACCGAAGAATTCAACGATGCTTACCGCCTACCTGATGCTCTTCCTCCTCGGTACGTTCATGAGCTTTTTGGACCTTACTTCACTGCAATAGGAAGTAATAATTAAAACTGAATAAATAGATACGTTCTCGAAATAATTCTTTTCAGCTTTTAATGTAGCGACAGATGCGGCAGATAGCGACGACTCAGGAGTCAATATTGACGCAGGTAAATATAGTTATTATTTGAGTGTTGATTCAAATTGATTGTTATACTTTCAGGTGACTTACTGTCCGTCGGAGTATGTTTGCATTTTTTCTGGAATGTTGCAGAATTTATTGTCAAAAAAAACATCGGGGAATAATTCCTTATAAAAACCGTAGTTCGGTTGTGAACGCATCCGCGTGCATCACGCGGGAATGCAGTGGTACAAAATAAGGCCAGCAATACTATTTTCACAAACTCCACCCAACTTGGCGCACGCCCCGCCCACCAATAGCACTCGACCACCCTTATTGTTGCATATCGGTGGGCCCAGAACGTAGCTTGCGTGTCACAAAAGGAAAGATCGCAGTGAGCAAGCTAGGGTCAAGCGCACAAACAGTCAGTGCCTAGTAGCCCCGCGGCGACTACTGGCAAGGAATGAACTGACTGTCTATGAACCAAGTGAACTATGAAAAACCGGACTCAGGCCTTTTGTCTTTAAGATATACCGATTAGGCTTTTCATCCCTTACTGCTACACAACACAAACGCTAATATAATTCAATTTTATGATACTGATAATCTTACTTCATGAGTGAACTACTTTTCACACTGATAGTGTTAGTAACATTGAAATTAACTCACGTCGGGTCGCCTCTCTCGATCCGCCGGTTGACCACTGAATATTGAACTGGATATCATCTCGAGGCAGTAGTTCTAAGGGCTAACGCCCCACGTGTCTGCGGATCCGAATAACACAAGGGCAGCACCAAATCGTCGAACGGGAACACCAGGCCAGGCCGTGATGGTGCCGCTGCGAACGGCCCGTGCGTTTTCGCAAGATCACGGGTAGGTCAAGCGGGGTCATGTCTGCAGAACATCGTGGGAGCCGGCGCGCCCAGGGTCCCGTTGGAGCGGTCTTCGTGTGATACGCGACACTTATTAAGTCAACCTTTGCCCACTTATTTTCTCATCTTTATTCTGTTCTATCATCTTTATTCGAGCACTGAGAATCCGCCGTTGCTACCGACAATTTGCTTCGCGCACTGTGAGTGTTTTGCACTTTTTGGCGCGTGCCGCAATCATCTCAAACTTGACCCGAACCCTTAGATGATTTCTCGGGTACTATCGAATACTGTTCAAGAAGCACAAACGGGCACACACATGGACACACTCAGCGCAATACATGAAGTCGGGATTTTTGGAGAGCTAGCCGAAAAAATTTCGTTGCCCCTCTTGGTGGGCATAAGCGTATAAAATGAGTGCATTTTATTCTCCAAAAATCAGAGCCATTCGCTGCGACTTTTTTCGTAACTTGCGCGTTAGAAGCTTGGAAATTCCACAGCCGATCCAGCCATTTGTAATGAGCTCTATACACAAAGCTGAGCTCGAAACCTATCTGCTGAACGGTTTTTTCAACGGAGTTATAAAATAACGGAAGCTCAGCGGTAGTGCCACGTCTCGCAGGCTAGAGGTTGTTCGTACTGCTCGCAAACTCTTCATACAGGTAACCAACGGCAAGCGTTACTCAATTACCGGCTCTAGAAGTTTTTCTGCCACAATGGCATCGAAAACAAAAAAGCAGGCTCTTCAAAAAACCATTCCCACCACCTCTTGCCTGTAAGATCAGTGCACTAATGCAGCGCTTTCCTGCTGCATAGCCCCATTCATGTGATCGTGTAGAGCAAGTGAGGGCATTCTGAGCTCGGCGTCTCGAGGTGAGTGTTAAGCTCACTGCTTACGGCCGGACTAACCTAATGACCTTCCCTGTTTAGTATCGACAGGAAACGTCATTTAATGTGTCAGATCCCCACGGTAAGGTTTCATTGAAGTAGAATCATAGATAATTATGTGTGAAACCATCCGACGGTTTTTCAAGTATTTGTATCCAGTAAAATGTGGTCTCGAATAAGTACAAGATTTCAGGCCTATCCAAGTTAGGGGGCGGAGAAACTGCGATTAAAGCACTCAACGTTTTTGAAACCACGAAAACCTACTCTTTCATTTGAATGTTGAGGGCTAAACCTCCAGTGAGGCGGGGAACGCATTGAGTGCGTGAGAAATCTTTGCTTTTTCCGAAGAATCCCTCCCTTCCCCAGGCTAAGTCCTAGCTGCTTATGAGATTTCATCATTTTCATTTTCAACTAGACTACATTTCAACGATTTCTGCCATCCAGCACATAGATTATACAAACAAACCAAACAAGCGAGCGATGTAGGAGAAGCTGAAAGCAGTTCATCACTTAAGAGGACTCCTAGAGCCAAATTGGCATTAAAGCAGACTGTTATCCTCCAATGTCACGCTTAACTGGTCCAAGGTTTCTTGCATAATATTGCAGTGACGAAAACACTAATCAGATATTATTAGGCAACCATAAGCCACTGAGTAAGTAAAAACGCATTCGAGGTCTAAACTTCTGAGTGAAAGTTGAATGTCGCATTTCAAAAAGGTGTTGTCTACGCCGGGAACTTTCGCCTTCAGGGCGCGGTTCTCGGACTTTAACACGCCATTCATTGAGGAAGCCTTATTTGTTATCGAAGGTTTCCGATTTTTTGAAAAGGACCCTACATATCGTGTTTCATTTGATTTTTTTGTACTATACAAGCTTAAAGCAACCGCTCTTCACCGGCTGCGCTAGGTGAAAAAAGAACAGGTTTCCAAAATTAGACCACTACTGTAAGTGATGGTTTCCCGCACCTCTTACCAAGTGCCAATGTGGAAGTTCTTGAAGTGGTCGAAGTTCCTACCATGTGTCACCTCAGCCATATTGAGCAACAGTTACCGAGCTACAGGAAAAATCACTACTACGAATTCACGAAAAACTTTTTGAAAACATAACAGATCTGCGAAACCAAATTAGGTTGGAACCGTGGTTTGATTTACGGAAGTGAAGTCCAGTCAGGGTCGATCACATTTTGACGGTAGCGATTACTTTGGCATGTTGGATTGGGAAGCTCTTTAGAACACTTGTTTGCTGTTTTCCTGATTTCTCCCGAGCATCGCGGGAGCCTGCTTTTGTCAATCGAGACGACTTTTCCTCTCCATGTTTCTAGTTGTGGTCTTGAGGTGTTTTTGTGAAGCTTGCACAGGAGTTAGAAGGTAGCGCAAGTTAGCTAGTGAGACGTCCCTCCCAATAAGTTCTCACAAAGCATATCAGAGGAATAAAACGAACTTCATATTTCCACAGAACTGCTGCAGTCCTAGCTAGCTAGAAGTACGGGCAACATGGCGATAGAGCAAGCAATTTTGCACAACGCGGATACGGCGACGCCATGATGGGGTAGTGTTTGTGTGTTGAGCGTATCTCAAACAGTCCTTCACATCTCACGTATGTAGTTATTGCACTCCTAAATTGCTTTTGTACAGCAATCTCATTACAGTGTTTTCTAAAGTGGAGATGAATGAAGTACAGGTAAACTGAGAGGGTATCCCTTATTGTCCACTGCGAAGACTGCTGCTGAAAGATTTCTGATTTCAAACAGCGCCTCAAACTGTTATGGAGGATCGCTTTACCTTAATTATTCTATCTTTGCCACCAACTAGGCAACCGCAACTGATCACTCATCTTCTTGCAGCTACTGAATCGCTCCCCGGAATCGCCTGACTCCCTCGCTCCGGAATCGGTGGATTCGCCAGAAAGCGAGCGTCGCAGAAGAGATGCGTCTGGCCTGCACCGAGAATGATACACTGTCTCTCAAAACCACTCAGCAGCCTCAAAATGAATTTCGCGAGAATTGAGATTTACTTCACGTTGCCATTCCTTTCATAATAAACTATCCGTTCTTCCACTGCTTCAAAGCCATTACCTAAATATTAGGTTGGTCCATAAGTCTTGCAACAAACTGGCTTGATTTTGATGTTCATATTTTTAATACCTTTTGGTGTTCCATCAAGCATAATGCACATATTCAATATCAACGACCCTTCGTCAACGCAATAGAAGCTGTTCCATGCCCCTCTTGTAAAGCTCCGTAAAATGCTGATCGAAGAAAGATCAGATGTCGATTTCGGCATCGTGATGGTGACAATAATATTTTTTCTCCAGAAGGTGGTCTCAAGAGGAAGGGAGGTGGGCTTCTGGTAGCACGAGGCCAGGACTGTGAACTGAACATGAAAAAACTCTCCGGCCGAGGTCCTCAAATTTTCCTGGATTTTCTCAGCAATGGGTGGTTCAGCAGTGTCGCAAAAGATGTATACTTTGTGTTGTTTTTCTTCCATGGTCAAAGTATTACAATCGAGCTGTCAAGGGTCGACTTCACCTTTGAGTGCAACATCTCCATATAGGAGTTTCCAGTGCTCAACTCCTCTCGTACTCCACTAGAATTCGGGAAGGCTTGACTTGGACGAGTTGCATATTTTACCGGTCAGAACTCCTAAAGCGTTAGAGCTAGACTATCGCCACTTGTTTATTTGTTATCTCACTGCAGCCTCTCTTCATCACTTGTAATGCGATAGATGGTCAATGGGAAATGGGGAGGCCAGTCGACTTAAACATGACGATGTCAGATCGTGTTTGGAGCTGATCCGGATTCATTGCATGTGGGATCCAAACTCTATATTTCCGAACCTTTACAGGTCTTTGGAGATATCACAGTACTGTCTCCTCGTCACATCAAAGTGCTCTGGCGAATGGTCGGTAGTTCAACCAGATCCCTTCTCAACTGCGTCAGTTAGAGCATCATGACTGCCATTCTCCGGGTGGTTGGAGTGTGAATTGTCTTCAGTTAAAGAAATTCAAAGCTGAGCAGATTGAGAGCTGGTGAACCGTGGATGGAGAGAGCGTGCCCTCGCCTGGTCAATCCTTGATGTAGCGTGAATTGCAACACTTTCCGAGCGGTACTCGTAAAAATTGAGGGCACGAAGAGCTTTTGGCGGAATTGGTGTAATAGCTCTGACAAGGGGCGAGAGAGCGAGTTCGTCGGTTGGCTGGAATTGCAAATGGTGATGCTAACTCAGCAAATATGTTGCAAAATTTTCGCAGATTCCCAAAAGATTTTCTGGCATCAAATGTAATTAGTTGCAAGACTTATGGACCAACCTAATATTATCACTACGTTCTTATTGGTTAGGGCAAGCAGTTGTTTTCGTATTGACATCGAGTACCTTCTTGCGTTTCTTTTGTGGCACTTCCATAGCTATGTGAGGAGATTTTCGCGGAGGAAAAAATCTACACCTCTTTTCATGCATGCAGGACTCTCTCATAACTACTCTTCTGTTTGAGGAGCTATTGAGGTATGGCTATTGTGGTCTGATAACTGTGGAGAACCTGCGTCAGTTACCGTGCACTGCTCCGGAAACTGTTTCAAAACAGCATCAGGGGGCACTCGTCATTAAATGTAATAGGTTGAAGGTCATGCATTTTTGCGAGTTTCTCGGCATTGACAATAATGTCTACCTCGACGTGAAAGAAAATTCAGAGTTCTCTCGCAGCACCTGGGCACATTGCCGCATAGCTTTCTGAAGGATTTTTTGAGCTTTATTATCAGAAGAAGACAGACATGCCTTCAGTCTGAGACGATTTTCACAGCAACAATTACTGAGAAATACAACGGCCAAGATGCTTTTGAGAGACCATTGACTAGAGTATTCATTCGTTACGCAGTAGAGTTCGAAAACTATTCCTGAAGATTTTCAAACATACAGAACGAAATGGCCAAAGACTTTTCCGACAACCTAACAGTACTACTACAAGGCCGCTCATCATAATCTCGGTAGAAGTGACCAGTGTTGTCAAGGTGAAGAAAAAACTATGAGAAATGGTCCAAAACCTCAGGAATGTTACGCTTTCTTGCCTGTTGATTTCCGCGTTCACTGTTGAATTTTGCTCACAGCACTTCGCCTGCTTGAACAAGAACGGCTTCGCTAAGCATTGACCTGGCCCATATGAAGTGATTGAACAAAAGCGCAAGATCGCTCGTTGCGAAAATACCCCGAAACCAAAAAGAAGAATAGGACATGGAATTTGGGCTCGGCGAGTCAATGAGGGCAGACATAATGCCTTTGCCGATCACCGCTCACTCCTTTCAGTACAGCTCACCTCGACCGAGAATGGCTTCAAAAAACTTCGATGACGCTAAATTTTCAACTTTACACCCGAGAGTGTTCATCAAAAAGTCACCCAATCTTTGCACAAGAACGGAGCTATTCATCTGTTTAGGATGGAGGATACAATGCATTTTGTTGCTGTTGTTTTTACAGTAAATTTTATTGGTGAACAAAAACGACATTTCTTATCGGCCAACCTAATATACATAATATGCTCCAATTTTTCTTCAATGAAACTTATGATCCTAACGAAATTAATTTTTGGAAATCCATGTACAGTAACGCGGCACTTTCTGTCAAAAATTTTTCCTGTAATCCCTGGTAGACTCACTGTCTAGAGCAGACAAGTTTTGCTGTTATTCTGTTCACCTTACGTTCGAACATCATGGAGGACCTTCGCTAAAAGGATACCGGTGAGCACTCCCCATCCCACTCAGGCTCAGTCTATTCAGGCCTCAAACGCAGAATTTGTGATGAAAAGCGATTCACTCCTAATTATGTTAAGAATAGATCTCGTCGTTGACACGACTGCCATCGTTGTGCCCTCTCCAATATAACGCTCTTTCTGCCATCTAATCACTCGCGGAGTATAGACTGCGATTGTGTCATCGATACGCGTGGATCGCCAAGTGCGCCACGAAAGAGCCATGGTAATTCAATGAGGTCAAATCTTCCAATGCCGATTTCGTCCCGGTCCGCACCCTTGGGAGGTCCGCCTGTCTCTCTCTCCACTAATTAATTTTCCCATTCTCCGAACTTCGTTTTTTCCCGGTGAATCGACCTTGATCAGATCATCGATGGGCGTGGATAGCCAAGCGCGCCTGATACGTGTTACCGTCGATGATCAGACTACTTCACAAGCATTAGAAGGATTTCTCGTGTTTTCATACTCCTTAAGGGGAAAATCTCGAACACAGAAAATATTTAATGCCATTTCCAGCAACAGTCCTGTAGCACTACAAAATAATGTAACAATGATTTATTTGATGAGAGTGTACGTACTGGTAAGCATAAAACACGACGCGTTGAAACGCATCTCCAGAAAGAGATGTGACTCAATAGTAATAGTAATAGTAGTAGTAGGGATTCGGGAACTGATTTTGAGTGACGCTGAGACTTCTATTTCCTAAAACAAAACTCTTGAAATTTTCAGTTGGTTTCATCAAATACAAACACAACTTCAAGCACAGATGGAGCTCCTAGATTTTTTTTATTACGTCACCCCGTGGATGGCTGTAATGAATGCGAACAAATTTGCTAGCCGAAGTTGTGCGTTTTTATTGTAGCTCAGATTCCATAAATTTCTATCTACTATAGACGTAGCATCATCTTACCGCTAGTTCCGTTTCCTCCACTTCCTGCGGTTCCGTTCCTACCGCCTCCAGTCATGGTTCCATTCCCGGACATGGTTCCGTTTCCACAACCACCTTGCATGGTTCCATTTCCACCAGGCCCTGCCATTGTTCCGTTTCCAGTCCTGGTTCCATTTCCTGTCATGGTGCCATTTACACAGCCACCTGACATGGTGCCGTTTCCACTACCTCCCGACATGGTCCCATTTCCTGTAATGGAATAGCTCAGATCCTAAAATGATATCGAGTTTGTTTTGAAAAGTTCCAAGATGTTAGGTGATATGAAATATCCTGTTGTGGGAAGATTCGCTGTTCATCAGTTTCAAAGGCAAGCTCCGGGCTAAAACTGAAGTACAAGAGCGCTTCGGAGTGATGGGTGAGCTGCACAGTCAAGTGAAAGTGGAGAAGAAAGCAAATGAAACCTGTTGAAAACTCTGAAATAAAGGGCCTAAACTTCGAAAAACCTAGGTCAAGCCAGATGTGAAACGACAAAGGACAGATCAACAAACGCACTAGAGCGCGCTGATCTCTACGGCAATCGCGGTGGGTGGAAAAATTTGCAATAAGGGGAGATGGTTGCAGCGCCTCAACGATTAGCGCCCTGACCACTCATTTTGTGCGACAGGCTTCGCTCGCTATCAGTGGACCCTTTCAAAGTATGCTTTCTGCGCTGTCGTATACAAAGAACTCTGTGCTAAAGCACACTTGCAGCGCCCATCACTACATATCTGCATTGGTTGAACTTTTAAAGGCAGAGTCAGTTTCGAGCTAAGAGGTTATCGCGTTTTAGAATGAGGCAAACACTAGGTTTTGTTCACAGCCCAGCATTCTTGTGAAGCAATGAGGAACATTAGAGGAGAGAAAAAGCAAAAGGCAGCATATAAGACACCTTCATTTGTGAGGCCGGCCGTGGCACACTGTGCTGCGAGGAGAGGGGAAGAGATAGTACGTTGCCACGTATGCCGCGATTGATAGAGTGGCAGCGCCGGCAGCACACTGGCGAGGGCTTAGCGCCGTTGCTCTGCACTTTTGAATCGCGAGCGCCCCCTGCGCTTGAGGACCTCTCTTTATTATTCTGGGAGGACTGGCTCTTGAAACTTAATCCCAACTCATGGCTTCAAGAGTAAAATAATGTAAATCTCGAAACGCCCAACAACACATGCTACGATAGCTGGAAAGCTGCTGTTTGCGGCGTGGTAAGGCTCGGACCTGCTACCCTTTTAATATCCTAGCGCCAGGAGCCAGCAGCTCGATAGATAACTATGACAGAAAGCTAATTCCTTAACCGGAACTGGCCAGTAATATCGGTATTGCTGGCCAGTTCCGGCTAAGAAATCCACTTTCTGTCACAGTTATCTATCGAGCAGCTGGCTCCTGGCGTTAGGATATTAGAAGAGTAGCAGGTCCGAGCCTTACCACTCCGCAAACAGCAGCTTTCCAGCTATCGTAGCCTGTGTTTACGGGTGGGTTTATCCGCTGGTCCGCAAAATGCGTGTGTCATGTAATCATGTCATGTAGGTAAGTAATCCTTGTCATTTTACTTGAGAAATTACATTGTATTGATCTACGTTGATACAAAAAACGCAGGTAAAAGTAAAAATTCAGTGCAGTACTTCACTGTGTTATTGGGACGAGGTAGCAACACGAATAAGTTGCTGTAATAAGGAACTAGCGCAGATTTCTTCGAGAAAAAGTGGTTTCGAAGAGCGTTGATGTGAATAAGAGCATTTCAAGAAGAATTTGAGACTTTTCTTGAGACTTCAAAATGCGCCTTATGAATTTCTGTTAACCTCAGTCAACAACAGTGTTGCTGTTGTGTGCGCGCCCTCCCCTTATGGTTGGGGTCGGTAGACCTTTTTGGTGACGAAGATGTAAGAGATGATGAGATAGAAGGGTAGTAACGTCCAGAGTGACATTAGTAGCGATTTCCAATTTTTAAATTTTACTTGTTCCTATTGAATTCCTTGGCACGAAAAGTACCAGCAACTATTACAATATTACAGTAAAAGCCATAATGTGTAAATTCTAACCTGTTCCATTCCGCATTTCCATCGCAACAGTGACGCCTGTAATGAAGGAATTAGTGGAATGTGGAAAATCTCTTAATATTACCGTAAACAAATTCCGAATAGAATACATTCAGCAAAAAAAACTCGATAGGTTGGTTACTCACTGAGAAGGAGTAACAAGAGCTGTAGTGGTGGGAGCATTGCGGAAACGTGTAATGTGACTTACCTGTTGTGCCAAGCGCTTTTATTCTGTCTGCATGCCTTCATGAATAGAGAATTATTCGAGTAATCTATTTACTTATCAGTATACAGTAGTGAAGAGATCGAAACGACCACAAATGTTTGTTTTGGAATTTTTTTCCCGTGGTCGGCATCGCCACTGTTCGCCTACAAGCACGACAATACTGTGAAATAGAAATATAGCATGATCAGCTGGCCGAGAGTTTCATTTCTTTTTCGCTAACAGTTTTTTTTCGGCTCACACTGCAAGTTATACCAGATTTTGTAGCAAACTCACAAAAGGTTTTTCTCAATCTTTATTGTGCTGCAGATGACCATATTGAAGGCTTTGAAGCAACGTCACTTTTCTTGACAGGTCTAAGTATATAACTTCGAAGAGAATGAGTTAATGTGACCACACTGTTGTGAGCGGTGCAGCAACCACACGCATGGTTTGCTAACCAATACCTCCTGCAGGATCTGGCTCATTTAATGAAATCAGTCTTCTGCCAGTGTTTTTTAGGGAAAGACATCGTTTGCGGTTTTGATTAGTAACTGGTCTGGAGCGGCACTATTCTGCTCTATCGGTGTTGGACTGGGCCTTTGAAAAAGACGATCTCGTCGAAGGGTCTGGCCACTAATAAAGTCCCCATCTGGAAAACTCGTTGGCAGATAAATAGCGGTATAATTCCACCCCACTTCAACCATTCCTCACGACCATCAGAGGCGATTAAACAGCAATTTTTACTGCGTCCGAAAATGGCAGTTGTCGTGACATCGCCACGACCTCGAGTGAAGCTGCTTCAAGACAACACAGATACGGGCAGGACGAAATACCCATTCAAACTTCACGTCAATCTTCAGCGACACAGGACAACGGCGCTAGTGCCTTCAAATCGCGCGTCAACCTTAGCCACGCCACTTCGCCATTGCGTCATCACCGTGATCGGCTGTCCGTTTTGCTTCTTAAATCGTTGCATTTTTTTCATGGCCTCATTCTCGCCTTGAACTATTTGCATTGAGTCAGTACGCCTTGCTAATAGTTCTTCAAAGTTATTTAGCTATACATTAACTTTTGATTAATGCTCCAGCCAGGAACTCAAATCCGGTAACCCCATCGTAGTTCTTCTTAGATCTTGCTTTAGTTCACCTTGTCAAATTCGCACCTTTAGTATTGCACTGCATTTACCTTATAACTTTATTGTTTAGTTCGTCAATAGTCTCTATCCCACCGTGGCCATTTCTTTCTCGATCCTAAGATACTCAACATCATATGGGCATTTAAGCCTTGATTCTCTATCAGTAATTCTATACGTTTATCCGCACTATTCAATCGGTTCTATTTCTATTCTATTCTCTTTCTATTGCTGTGTTTATTTTATGTTCATATAACTAGGCGACATGAATTGGTGTAGTGTATAAACGATCCAACCGTTAACATGCAGCACCTATAGCCACTCACATATCGCCTTATGTATTCTTTTAGTCGATCCATTCGTCTTCTCGGTATAATTCCAGTTCTCGCGATCGATCGACACCCATCGCACCTGTGTTGCTATCAGCACGCACCACACTCTTGTCCTTGAAGGGCCTGGGAAGCTGGCCCACTTTATTGGCTCGCCACAGGCACGTGAACTCAAGAGCATTCTAGCGCCCACTCATCTTCCCTGTCAGAGGTGTTGCGATCACTCACTGGAATCTCACGTTTTACCGCGCCTCGCGGATTTCGCCGATGCAACCCGTCACCGCTGGCCCACCTAGCATGACAGCAGGAAATATGGTAATTGGTCACAGTGATAAAGGGATGCAGAAAAACTTGCGGAAAACAATTGATTGAATCACAAATTTGAATCACACAAAACCGCTTTTGGCACGGGCGAGCCTAGCGTTTCGTTTTGTCGGAGTCCCATTGAAGCAGCGCGCCAGCAAAAGTTCTCTCGAAGAATCTATTCATAGGTGGGACAGAGTAGCCTACGGCTAACACAGATGTGCTGTTGTTGCGGCTCAAAAGCGCGTGACAATGGCGTTAGGGTCCCTCCTTGTAGCCACTAATCTCAGCCCTTGAACGAATTACCTTAGCTGCATGGCATGGCGCGATTGCATGGTAAGTGTGCCGCGTTTGTATCAATGCTGCCTGTATTCTGATGGGATTTATTTACATAAACAGTCTGATTGTCGTATTTCTTTGTTCTTTGCCTGCTGGCACAATCCCGTCCTTTTTTCCCGGAGGAACATGGGAAGTCCTTGTTCAAGAAATTTTTCAGCGGTTTACTTTGTTTATTTTGTTATTTGCAGTAGGCTAGGCATCGACAGTTTCACCGTCGACCGCTTTTATTACCCCACCAAACCAATCTGGGAGTGTTGCTTCAGATGGCTTCACTCCTGTTGTGTCTTATCATATCGGATTGAAGGGAACTTTCGTAGCGGAGGGAGGGAGGTCGCAAACTCACACCATTTTATCAGCGCGATTTCGAGGGTTCAGCCTTCCTCTTCACTATTGAACCAATAATTTAGAATAATTTAGAGCACAATAATCCCTGTCTATTTAGGGACTGTGACAGTAACAGATTGCCAAACGTTTCTGGGCGCTTACCATTACAAATACTAATATTTACATCTGATGGCAGGAAGTGTATATGTGAACTGCTATAGCCACTGCAATTTTGTGTCAAAGTCAAACTACTTGGGTACCTGACAGGAGACCTGTCACGCGGCAGGAGGCAGAAAGGCGGCACACGGATCACCGGACGAGTCGGAGCGCGCACTGGGTTGGGTGGGACGTACTATGGTGTGGCCAATCGGTGGTCAAAATGGGTGGTGCGAAGAGAATTTACACCACGGATGAAGCACTGTTAAAGCGCCACGGACGCACCCTCCATGGCAAAACGCACCGCAGCAAGCCACCCCTTTTGGCGTTTCTGCTGGGGCCGTAGGCTGAATGTTGGGGAAGGGATGGAGTCTCCGACAGTCGGCGGACTACTTCAGCTCGGCCTTCGCGGTAGGAGAGTGATGACGCAAGTGATGCAGCTATGTCCAGCAGCTCCACCGAAAGGGGTAGTTTTCTTACTCAGAACTAAGCGTTGGAGAAAGGAGAGAGCACAGGTCCGTTCTCTCTCCGAGGCTTATGTTAGTCCTGAGGTAAGCATCAGATTGAAGCCGTTTAGAGGACCGAAATGAAGTAGTCCGTCGACCGTCGGTTACCCCATTCCCTCCCCAACATTCAGCGTACAGCCCCAGCAGAAATGTCAAAAGGGCTGGTTTGCTCACCTCGCTCATGTCTTGCATTCTCGCACACTCTACACGGCTATGTACTTCACCCCATGCTGATGCAAATGCATTGATGTCTGCGTCTGGCTCGTCTTTTATGCGCTTTTGCCTCTGAGACTTTTCTCTCACCTCGAAAAGTCTATCTAGGTCTTTAAAGTGAGTACACCGCTTTGAGAAGACACTCACATACAAAAAGCAGGCACACACCTCCAGTGTTTTTGAGATTCTTTTCTCTTTTTCTCATGGTCAGTGGTGCGCCAACTAGAGGGTCCTGCATCATTTCTGAGCCAGTCACCCCTGTTTATGCAATAAAATACCCTTTGAATGAACTAATACAACCCGAGATCACTGTTCACGGTAAACACTCAAAGGAGGACTCCACGGGAAGAACGAAGGTCGAAGAAGGGAGGAATTGCCTAGTGGGAAGACCGGCGGACCTCTTGAGGGTGTGGACAAACACGCATTCAGCAGCGGAAGATTTGACCTCGGAGAGCTAGGATGGCTCATTGTTGGCGGGTCCGCCTGTCTCCGCCCACCGTCTATCTAGTCACTCGCCGCAGATCTGTACGTGGAGATTGATTAGTTTGCAGAGAGAGCGTTATGTTGAAGAGGCACAGAGATGAGAGTCACATCAATGCGCAAATCAACGGGCTAGGAAAGGGTCCCTTTTCTAGGTGTCTTGGCCGTTTCTGATGGTTCTTCTTTCTTTCGTGTAATACTCACCATCTCTAAGTTAATTTGAAAAAGCCTGCTTTTTCATCGTGAATTCGTCCTTTAAACAATCGTGAGATGATTCGACTGAGTAAGATTCATTACGCAAAACAAACAAAAGAGTATGTAAAGAGACGATGCTCAAGATGTAGCTCCTGAAAAAGATGCACTCGAAGCTCTGGCAGCATTGGTGTGATTCAGGCTGCTGGAGCTATTACCTGAAGAATCTCTTTGATACTTTAAAGTCATTTGCGGTTATGTACTGCAATAAAAGAAACACCCACCACATCCATGCTATTATGTTCTGGTCCTGTTTCCACCTGTCATGGTACCATTTCCAGACATGGTCCCATTTCCAGACATGGTCCCATTGTTACACCCTTGCATGGTTCCATTTCCACCAGGTCCTGACATGGTTCCATTTCCGGATCGGGTTCCATTTCCTGTCATGGTCCCGTTCCCACATCCACCTGGCATGGTTCCGTTTCCTCCTGACATGGTACCGTTTCCTGCAATTAAATGAAATGGCTTTAAAGGATGAAAGTTAGCCTTCATTGTGAGCTAGAGTGTTATATGAGAGAAAGTTTTGTTGATATTGCTCCTCTGGTCGAGAAAGTGAAATGATAAGGGAGATCGGTTCATCCTTTCCGGTAGGTGGATCAAATGTCGCACCCAATCCCTTGTGTATCGTTTACCTGGTATAGGCAGTTTTCAAGGGGATAGCATTGACCTACAGTTGGCGCTGTAGTAGCAGCTATGAATGCTCGTACGAATATGGAGGTCAGAACTGCTACGTGAACTTCTCGAGCAAGCTGTGGGAGGTCAAACTTGACAATAGATGCAGATGAGGCGAGCCAATCTATTCACATCTGCACGTTTAATTTTGTCCGATATTTGACCTGTAGAGGTTAACAAATAGGCCAACCACTAACACGATGATCACAATTGACTTAAGTACTATCTGGCCAATTATTGTCCCACAACGTACCTATATTTAGCTGCATTCCTTGTAAAAATGACAATCCACAATTTTCTTGGGAGGTTCTCGCAGCAGTTTTCTCCCATAGATTCAAAGGCACGCCCCAGGATCAAGTTAATGTGGTCATTGCACACGAATACGAATGTTTCGTTGCGAAATGGGTCGGCAGTAAAGATGAAAGAGAATGAATCCGTCCAGAACGCTCAGTTTGAAGACTCGCTACTCTCGTAGTCAGCTGTGCTAAGGCGATGAGAGTCTATGCGCGGAGAGGAGAGTATGAGGTGAGATAGTGCAACAGATGAGAGGGTGTCAGACAACAGCTAGATAAACAAAATTCACAGCTCCAGCAGCTTATTTTGCAAGGTCCTAGCGCTCCCGTTAGGTGATTTACGTCCACGGTACGCCACATCAGTGATTGTTCTTAGAGGTCTCTCCTACAGACCGAAGGAAATCCTTCACACGACTTCTGCCTGGGGTATGCCTTTAAGGCTAGTGCTCTCAACAGCGCTTCTTTACGTGGGTCTCCATCCAAAGGTCCATGTTAAACTTAGAGCCTTCCCCGGTAAGAGAGGATCCAGTCGTTCCTACGCTCCTGGTAGAAGGCGAAACCGTAGTTGCTTCATCGATCATACTAATGAGTAACAGCTTTTCACCTGGTACTGCCAGAATGACTCCTGTTCTAAGATGCACAATTCCCCCTCTAGTGGTTTCCTTCAAATGAAGTTTCTTATTTTCATGTTGCACAGAACTTCAGATTTCCTTACCTGAGCCCGTGCCATTTCTCATTTCCATAGCTGAGGCGACGACTGAAAAATTCGGTTTCGGAAACAAGTCATTGATTTAGGCCGATTTTTCCACCTCTTCCAAGAAATGGAAGTCAAAAAATTAAAAAAAAACTTGCTCAGTGAAATGAGGACCAGATGGAGCATGATGTAGTGAGGATGAGCACCCTGTGTGATTTTACAGCTACAGGTAGATCCTTTATACTGTCAAACTTTCGAGTTGCAAAATATGATTATTCAAATACCCGTTCTAGAAGCATCATGGTTCTGGAATATTTGAATGATCTACATGTTTACCTTGACGTAGTTGTAAGTAACAAAAACACTTTCGTAAAGCTGTCTACAGGATATTCTAGTTACTGCTTTGAATTTTGAATAATATTACAACACCAATGACATCACACTCAATAACATTCGTAGTAAGGCGTCAGAAATCAGGCTTACAGAACTAGGTCTAGGGAAGTAGAAGGTAGGTTAAGCAATCAATGTGAAATACATAACAAAAGAGAGATTTCCTCCCCTGACCAAGCAGTGCAACTGTTCCATCCGGCCATCTTCAGAATTCTCTACGATCCTTGTCGCCTTCTCTACTCGTCCCCTCATTGTCCCTTCTACGCCACTATCCGTTCCGGTCAACTTGGCTAGATTAACAGTTGACGTTGGCTCTGACCGGTTCCCAAAAATCCAGATCCACACGCGACACCTTTGAGAAGCTTGTTGTGGGGTCTGAGTGGGAGCGGAAACCGGAAGTTTGAAGGGCAAACTCCATAGCCGTCCATTCGTAGTGCTTGTTTAGTTTGACAACACAATGCACTATTCTGCAAAATTCAAGAACGAGATAGATGAAATAATATGGCTTATTAACAATTCTGTGGGCTTTACAGCGGTTCCTTCTAATTCTTTCTGTACCGTCGTAATCTACCTTTTTTATACATAGTTGAAGGTGAAATTTACGATGAGAAAGTAGCTTATAGTGACCCGAGCAATGCGACCCGTTCCTGCCCGTTGATTTCCGTACTGACTCGCATCGTTGCTGCCCTCTTCAACGCTAACACTTTCCATGATGTCTAATCACTCTCCGTGTATAGACCTGCGGCAAGTGCTGAGGTAGTTGGTGGGCGTCCCGGGCCAAGGTAAGCCACTGTGCACATAAACATGAGATCTAACGAGTGGTGTCCTACGTTGAAGTCAGAATTCAATTTTGCCTCAGCTCAAAAGGTGAAGCTGGTGACCTGCTCAGTGAATCCCGACCAAAACATATCGTGGAAGTTGTCGTGGGGGAGACGCGTTCTATAGAGTACGAATTTTCTGATTTCACTAACTTTCAGCGGAGTTACGGCGGTGCGACGGTTTGTGATGGATTAATTTGTCAATCAGCGTTATTTTTTTCACATTCTGTGAGCGGTATTGTAGAGAAGGCTCAAATCGGTTCACTAACCTCAATACTCCTTGGCCTATGCCCACCAATCCAGAATTTGGCACAACGTGGTTTTTCGAATGTTGCCCACTTCTTGGCAGACAAATAAACAGACAGATAGAGAAAGATGACTACTATCTACTGGCTGGATGTATAAGGTTGTCGAGAAATGTCGAAAAAGTCTTTGCGCATTCGTCAACATTTTTTTTCAATTCATTTTTCTTCTTTAGTACAGCCAACAATTAACAGCTACATGCACCACCACAATCGACGAAACATTGCCTTTTAGTAGATAGCGTGTGGTCGCCGATTGCTCAGAAATCCTGAGCTTCTGAGGCAAAAAAAAACCCTAAGCAAGTCCACTCCGAGTAGGTCCAGATCACGGACTACCTCTCTCCCAGTCGGTTAGAAATCAATAGAATGATGATAGTCTGACGGCTACAGGTTTGCTGATTACACCAGGCGGCTTAGAACCTTCCATGACAAGCGTGGAGGCCTTTGATGGAGCTTCTTCGTGATTCGATTGGTAGCGTTGCCGAGATAAGGTAAACTTTTCCATTTTTCCAAGAGTAGTGCCGGCGAGTCCCACCACTTGCCAACATTATTGGTCACCAACACCAGTGGAGCTCGCTGGCAACAGCTCCTAATGAGCAATGCGTTTGCAGCTTCACTTATCCTGAAAGTTGCCTCATAGGTTGCAGATCTGGAATCGGCATTGAAATGTTTGGTTTTAAACGTCCGAGCCAGTGATGCTTTTGTGTGTGGCTAACATGAATGCTCTACTTCTTGCTAACAACAACAAAGTTGTCGGATCAAATGCGACTGAGGCGGTAAATCAAAATGTCTATGCTAAATTTCATCGTCTTATTAGCATCTGGTCAGTCAGATTGCGAAATATTGTCTCGCCATAATTCCCCTTGTTTTCAAAGCGGTAATGAGGAACCGCTACCGCGCTCTCATAACGCGGGGAATGTTCTGCGAGCCCCCACGCTTTGCACAGATGGTTCTTTCCATACAGTTTCAGAAAACACTCTTCATTCAGTGTAGCAGGCCGACCACATTTGCTAATTTCTCTCGAGTATTCAGGCTTCGGCAACCAAATAACTGTCATGTTGTGGAAGAGAATTAGGAGGTGTAACATCTAGGCTTCCTACCGCGTCGCATCTACAGACACACTTTCTGGGTTCACAAAAGCTGGAGCAGTCAAGCATACTATCAGTGAAAGATGATTCTCTCACAATGAGTTGTAATCGAGGTGAAACCCCACGGCAGAAATGTTCTGTATAGAGCATTGACTATCGTTTACACACGTCTTACAGTGAATGTTTCAAAATGATCCCCAAAGGATTTCCGAGATGAAAAGGAGAAGGCGCAAAGACTTTCGCGACAACCTAATACTAAGCTCGCATTAACACTTTTCAAACTAGTTCAGCTTTGACAAAGACTATCGAAAGCTTACAGGCTTACAAGTTTTTACAGATCTATTGCCATACTTTTGCAACATTTGGTGGGAGTTTTTGATTTCGCATTGAGCATTTGGACTCTCGTATTGCTTTCAAATACGCTTGAAATCATCGCAGATGTCGCCGTCATTTTGTGCAGTTGACAGAACTTCTATAAAAATTCATTACGGACACTAATTTTTCAACTTGAAAAATCGTCTGCCATAAGCTGCGTGTCGAGCTTCTCAAGTGCCTTTGTTCTGCATGGTGGTTCTATGAAAGAAAGTACGTCTTCGCTGATCAGCCGTTCTTCGGAATCCAGCTCGATGTCTGACATCTGAAAGACCGCTAACCGATCTAATTTCAATCTAAATCTGATCTAATTTCGATCCAATTTTTACTAGTGAATAACTATTGGGTTGTCTAATAAGCCTAATGGAATTTCTTCTGTTAAAACTCTCGTTTTTACAGTACGCCATGCGCAATTCGAGAGATAATTGCAAGCTTAACACAATACATCCATATGTATCCTATATTTATCGTAAACTGACTGAATTACCAGGCTGCAGTGTGGGAGTACAGTAGACAAGAAGTTGCCAAACCGGAAACTAACTCGAATTCTACATTCGATCAGAAGAAATCAGATAGTAAAGTCCCTCTCGCTTATAGCGGCTTTCACGGTGTGAATGCAGCTCCTTGGAAAGTCGGAGATGGTTTGTGATGCACGAAAGAAGAAAAAAAATAAAAAAAATATAGCCAAGAGGCCAAGAAGTAGAAACCCTCCTTTGCACTGATTACCGCCTTGATGCGACTTTCATCGGTGCTGCCATCTTCAACGCAAACGCTTCCTCTAAGGGCTAGAGGTTCAGAGAGCCAGAGAGGGGGGGGGGGAAGCGGCCAGCAGTGTCGTTGAAAAGCCCGGGATAGATGGTATATCATTCGATGCGAACTGCGTGGCGATCTGCACCCGAAATTTGCCTTCCTCTTCATTGGATAACTTCCCCTCCTTCGACCTTCCCCCTCTTGTTCAAAGGTCCAATTGTCTGTCTGATTGCTTTACCATGACGACAAATTTTCGGACTAGTTTCTTTTCCCTAAATGTCCGTGCTTCCACATAATTCGACGCGTCATTCAAAAATCATTTTTTCTCTATTCCAAATCACGTTTCGCTTTTTCTTTCTTTATAGGAATGAGAAAAATCTTATTCTCGAGGAAAAAACTGCGCTACTTATTGGACAATCTATAATTCATTCACAGTAACAATACCAGCCACTGAATGACTAGTCATAGCGAAAATACTGTGCAGAAATCTGAGAACGCTTCCTTTTATTTCTCTTAATTTCTTCCTGAACCGAAGGTTCGTTTGTGGAGTGCAAACGATGTACTCTCTGTTTCAGAAAAGAAGAGCGTCGAGTGCAGACCACACACCACAAGTAACGACGGCCTACAAGTAAATCTGGCAACTATTGAAGTGACAGCTGATAAATGAGAGTGTAATTAATGACGATCCTGATCTCTTTGATGTTAGATGAGCCAGCTGAAATCCTTCGATTGCTATTGTAAGTTTTGATGACTTGATGCCCTTTGACGTATGGTGCAGGCAGAAATTTAAGCCAACAGTTTCAGGGGGAACGAAACCTTCACTTACAGTATGAGTGCTGTGCTACGGAAGGGATCAGTGCTGAGCCATTGCCTTAACTGGTGTGACCGCTTGCGCAGCATGGCAGCATGCGTGACGTCTGCACCTTCCCTTACGACGTCCTCTCTCGCATATTCGCTCTCTTCGTAGCGTTGTCACTCTTCATCGTACCACTGTGGACCGCGCATTGGAAGGAGGTCTTCATGTCGAGTAACTGCTATCCTTCCGTTTGCTTTCTCCTTTCCTCCACCCCCGCCGCTGGTCCCCTTAGACCGCTTAGTTCATTTTCGAGCGGAATAACGCACCAATTCGTTAGCGACCCGTACCTTCAGGTAGGGGGCTCTTTTACATCCGTAAAGCTTGAAATTTACTTAGAATATTCCTCTCGAGGTCACCTACTCTTCATTCGTTTATTAGTCAAACATGTACGAACACATGCTAACTCAACGAAATGGAGAATAAAAGAGACAATACATATCAAACAAATGAACTTCAATGTTAATACATACAAGTCAACTGAGGCGAAACAGTTTAAAAAGCCCACTCACATTCCTTACAATTACAGTAGTGCTTTACAATCATCAGCAAATTCTGTTTCGGAAAACGAGAAGAGCGTGAGTGCAGACCACACATCACAAGTGACGACGGCCGAATAAAACGTGGCTGTTTCTTTCTTGCCGTCAGCACTTGTGGTGTGTAGTCTGAACTCCACACTCTTCTGGTTTCCGGAACAGAGAGTATACAGTTCGAGTAGAGATTCACCTCAACATCACCGTGGTACGACGTACTGCTGCTCAAGTCGTCGATAAACACGGGCGAAGAGCCTAAAATCACTACCTTCGTTTTATATCCATCACATTTTCACAAGGTTATCGTAAGAAGGGACTTGTTCGAATAGACAGTTTAAAGCTTGAGCCATACCGGCTTCCTCCAGATATGCTCCACTGGGAGGCCATTTTGATGCCAACTTTGCTGTGAACAAAGGGACGATGATATAGAACGCAAGAAAATGCCAAAAACCAGGCAGGTTATCTTCTGAAATGATTCTCCATTTGATTTGTTACTTATACTGCAAAGCATCAAAAAAGTAAACTCGCGCGGTGAGTTATGATATTAGTATGGACAACCCACGGGTCATCAGGATGATCGCTCGCCAGACTAGAGCAGTTTCAGTTCACAACAACACCCACAGACAGGTTCAGCCGTGCGGAGGAGCAAAAAAATTTCAAGAAACGAAAAATCCTCATTTTCTCTTCTTCTTTCTTGTTTCATGACGTTTCCAAAAAAATCCCATAAAACCCGCCAAATACGATCGACCCCGCATTTTTTGACATTTTCATCTCCACCAACCCAAAGTACGATTCCCCCTCCAAAAAACAAATTCGTCTCCTTCGTTGAGAACTTCGCAACGCACGACTGACCCTGCTCACAGAGTGTCATATTCACATGTGGTTCGCTTTCACGAACCCCATGAGTTTCTTCACAGCGCTCTCCAAGCGTCCTACCCCCAACCAGTGACGAAACTGCAAGTAAGCTCAGCATCAAATCAATTTTTTCACAAGTCATGTACATCTAAATTTTTCTTCTATTTCGGGAAATGATGGATCAGAGTTACAACAGGACCAGCTACCCCACGCATAGTCTAATGGCAAGGAACTAGGACGAGTTCCGCGGAATTACGAGCTAACCTTCACATGTTAATGAGTTATGGTACTAACCTGTGACTGCATCTATTCCATTCAAAGAAGCTTGCACCGTTCCTGAAAGAAATATTTCTTCTCAGTTATACTTCGAAATGTTTTGTTGTACGAAGGGGCACAAGGCTTATTTCAAGAGAATTGGACAGAAGTACACTTCCAGCACTTCCAAGCGCTTTCAAGTTTAGAGTGTGGAGCGCTAGTTTCTAGCTAGAAATTGTGCCTCAAATATCCGTCGCTGGCGAATGAAGCTTCCCCTTCTGTAAATGCGTTCTTCCTATGGTCCAGAGGGAATGGAAGGCACCTTTTACTCTGATGGTACCAACAGAATTTGGCTGCCAATGCACGACTTTAAACTAGTGCTTTCATGGTCAGCCATAGGTAAGTATGGTGCTAGTGGACCGTTCGGCGGTATCGATGGTTTATTTTGCGAATAAAGAACCCAACCATGGTCAGCCCACTAGGGATTTTGTATGCGGAAGAAAAGTCGGATTGATTAAATCCCTAACACTCCTTTTGTGATTTGAGCTTGTCTTCGGAAAGTCGGCCATGTATACCGGAACCTACCAATGAAACAAGTGGCAAAAACTCGGAGGTGCATCCTCATAATGTATTTCAGGAACTTTCTTCCTCTGTCGTTTCCGTCTCTGAAATATTTCGGTAATAGTGCGTTAGTTGAAGGATTTCAGGATAAGATCGGAGCTCGAAGAAGGGAAAATATGCCAAGTTAGAGGCAGACTGACGACGCGCGTTTCGCATCAAAGTGTTTGTTTCCAGCAGCCTGGCAGGGCCGTACCCGCACTGCTCACGCCTGTGCGTCCCCGCCGGTGGCTAACTTTTCGCCGTCTGGCTCTTGCCGTTCAGCAGAGAGAGCATTAACGTTGAATAGGGCAGCACTGAAATCGCTTCAATCCGGAGATAACGGGCATGGAATAGGACCCATTTCGCGGATTCTGAGAATTTTCCCATGGTTTTATCTTCATTCCTGCACCATTGACCACCTCTCATACCGTTTGAGGGACTGCCTTTTCATCGTGGACTCCGCCTTTAAGCTCCCCATAATCGCAATGAAGTGATAGCTTGGCTACTATCGGTATATGTATCCGCATGAAATGACGGGTGCTTTAAAATCTTCATGGGAGCTCACATGGAGATTTGTGTGAGATCCCATTAAGATTTTAATCACCTGTCATTTTGGGAAGGGTAGACATTCAAAACGGGCCCGATGGTAAGTGTCGCTAGGACTAACAATAAGCCCACTAGAGGGAGAAGCGTTAGTAAACGTGCAAATTGCTCACCCACTTCCACATGAATCCCTTCCCCTCTCTGAGGCTTGTTTGAAACTGTGTGAGTGGCTCACTTATTTCAGTGTCCTTCACCTCCCCCCTCAGGACAAAAGCGCCTTTTCATGGATATTTTTTCATGATATATGCCTAAAACCCGCCGATCACTGCATCGACGGTCACTACCTCCAGGAGCTAAGCGCTTTTTCTCGAAGGATGAAGCAGTCAACCCCGTTCTTCGATATCATTTTGGTCGGTGATGATTTGTAAGCAGTGAGCAAATGGACAGATTCTGTTATCAGAACATTCATTGTTCACGGACACTTCAGGCCAGTTGGTTTAGAATGCTATCCTGAGATCACAATGTCGATAATTAGCCAATCCTTCACTCACTCTCTGAGAGCCGGTTTCCTTGACAATATAAAATACTGGCAATTGGAGCACAAAACTCACCAGCTAAAGGAAAAAGAGCGACTGAGATCGCATTTGCTGGCGCTCTGCTATTTTATAGTCAGTCCTACGTGCCATCATGGAAATTCTGCACATATAAACTTTTAAATAAACAATTCTATCCTTTTGGCCAGCCATGGTCAAGTTAGCCTAAATTTCAAGCTAATTTGAGAGCTATGAGATTTTCTCACCTAAAACATCCTGACATCCGACTGCTTCTGGCGACCGATCATCGCGAAATGAATACACTGATTATGATTCCCTGCTCCCATGTATGGAGGCACGTACTTTCAGGGAGCGTTCAGAGTTCGCGACCGTACGTGCGATTCGGCGATCAGTATATGAGGAAAAATATGCGTGTCGATAGGGCGATTAGGCAATTGTGCGAGTGGGCGACTGGGCGATCAGGCGAGTAGG
>KZ345459.1:65698-85996 GCA_002352805.1 Teladorsagia circumcincta
CGCTTAGCCGATTATTATAGTAGGATTATAGACTAATCGCACAACCGCCTAATTGCCCAGTCGCACGTAAGATCGCCAACTATAAACGATCCATTATTCTCCTCATCGTTCACTCTCTTGAATGCCTAATCAATACGTAAATTATTTGCTTACCGCCTAATCGCCTAAGCGCACGCATAACAGTCACATTGCCTGAAGTCACATTGCAAAGACAACTCGCCATGTTTTGAGAGAAGTAGGCTGAACCAAGACACCATATCCTTAACATAGCACTGATATTACCCCATTGGACTATCCCGCTCACTGTGCCTTGAAGCAGCAGCGCGAGGGAAAAAAGTCAATGAATACAGTCACACCAAGAACGACCTTGCCAAAGTCTCCAACTCGTAGCCAGGGTGAAAATTGGCTGAGGAACTGCCAACAGCGCGGCGATTCTCGCTCTCTCGCACTCGCAAGCCGTCTGTGCTCTCCACGCGTACGTTCACTCTCCACACTACTCTTGCACAGTGGAGAACCATAGTAGAAGAATTCCTCGACCGCTACTCACCCTGTTCGTAGCTGCACTCATTCTGGGAGGAAAGCAAACAACGCTTATCTGGCGTGTGGATGCATATCAATGATTACGATAGTGGTTACTTTTTTGATCAATTGGTTTCTGAAAAAGGTAAAACTTCAGAAGAGAGGAAAGTGTTGGAATTCGGATAGAAATATGGGACAATCTAATATTTGATAGACTGACTAGGGTAGGCTATGCACTTGGTCCGCGTCTTTTGGAAACACTTTGGGGTGTCTTCACCCACATCACGACTAACAACTGCGAATCATTTCGACATATTTATCCTATATATGTACATAATATTGCTTATTTATTTGATGCCTACATTGATCTGCCATTGCAAAAACTCAACTGGGACAGATCAGCTACAGGCATGAAGCATAACAAAAAATCATCACAGAGCGAACTAATTTTAGTAAGGCACTGGAATTCAGCAATCTCACATACACTTCGCGAAAAATATTCGACAGTGCAGGCAGTAACACCACCGGCTTGCATATAAGGAGCCATCAATAGCCCTTCATGAGATAGTTGTAGCGTGGGAGTTCCGTTGGGTTCGCGATTGTCCCTTCACAAATACCTTCAGTTCTTTCCTCTTTCTGCGCAGGATAGAAAGGTATTCATTTCGGAACGTTCTGAAATAGGAATAGTTTTTTTTTGAAGGAGTGAGGAAGCTTTATCGTGCCGTTTTTGCCACATTCATTTACAGTGTCTAAAAGTCATTGTCTCTTTGATACAATTTCGAGTGATTATTAATTATTGCATAAAAAATGCCTGCGGTAGGAAGAAGGTGAACCATCACGGATTCACGAAACTGGTGCCGTGTGTCGAAAAGATCAGCGGTTTTGAGTTGAACTAGCAGTGAGCCCAATTTCGAGGTTCTTCTGTGGATAGTATTCTCTGTCAGTCGAGCGACTGCTGATCAACAAAAATTGGTAGCAGTAGAGAGGTCGAGAGCAAGCTGGTCTGCGCTGTGGGGTGGATCTGGTTCAACTTCTCGATTGAGCTTGAAGATCTAAAGTTACACAGTCTTTCAAACGTGTGGTCTTGGCTGTCTCAAAGCGGGCATCCTTTTCTGAGTTGTAGAAGCTGTTCTTGTTGTTTCTCCACCAGCACCCACTGATGACCACAGCAGTCGTTGACAGCTTCAGTGTGCTGAAGCCAGGTTGAAGCCTCTGCGATTTGCTCGCGTACACCCCACCAGACGGAAAACATGACCCTCTGCCAAACTTGTCAAACTTCGGCATTTTGGATTGATCCACCACAAGCACTTTTGGTCAAGACAGGACTGTTACTTCTTAGCGTCAGCAATAACGTAACTCGGCAAGCTCATACGGGGAGACTGTCAAAAAAAGTTGCAGACTGTAGCCGTCTCGCACTAATTCATCACTGATCAATTCATGACGAATCATTTGGCTAAGCTTCAACAATGTTCTGCGAAAGCTAAGGCCTATCTAAACAATGTTCCTGAAACATCTTACGAGGGAGGTCTCCCAGTAAACGCCCAGCTTTCTCGAAACGGTTTCTTGCATGATATAGGGGTACGTGTTTGGAACACAGGACTGTAGTTTATTTTTTGCTGAGCGGCCCTTTGAATTCCAAAAATGGGCCAATGAAAATGACAGTGGTTCGAACACTCGTGGTGACATTTTTTTTGCATTTTCAACTGGCGCTTACATGATGTTGCAAAATGGTACACGTAGCTATTGGTGGATCTCATTTTACTGTCACGACCATCAGTAACTCATATGAGTAGGTTTTTACCAAAAACTGGTGCCAAAGGTGTGTCGCTTGAGCTTTTTGATCCCCTTTTTGAGCATTCAGAGGGCCGCTCAGGAAAAATGAACTGCAGTCCTGAAACCCACGCATGCACCCCTATAGAGAATCATTTAGAGAAATTTGGGCATTCCCTGAAAGATCTCCCTGATTAGTGTGGTGGCTATATAGCTGGCTGACTCATACGGTATGGGTTCAAAGAGAGAGTGCAGCTGATCCAAATTCGACACTGATGGCATTTTTGAACAAGTTCTTGCTTCAAAACCATAGCTTCCTGAGCGAAGATTTGAATATTCAGATACCGCATGCTAAGTGATGGCAAGGAGATGTGCTAGACAGCAGACATTACCATAACATAGTTGCAGACTACTTCATGTAATGCGCTTTTCGAACCTGTGTGAACGTACCCAGAAATGCTGAGTAAACTAAATAAATTTGGCGTGAAGTTTTAAAAAGTGGCACGAGCTTTTGGGACGCCCTATTTGATCCCTCGAGATTTCTGTTGGAAACGAGTAATGCAATCCATGCAAGCTTTGAAGACCCCTTTCCACAGGCTGTAATGACCTCCCCCCCCCCCGAAATGGCCTAAAGCCAAAAACCTCATAGCTAGAGTTTCCAGTCTTCTGACGAAATTTCTTAACAATTTATCCTCTCATTTAGCACAACTTTGTTGTAGCAACGCGAATCGAAATTCTTAATGCTTGATGACTGGTTCAAAGTGAACTTTATGAATGTTAACAATTCCACCTCGAAAGTTACCGAGCAATTTCCGAAAAAAACTGACTTATTCAAGACCAGGTATGGAGCAAATTCAGCGTTGAAGTATAACATCGATACTGTGTCATAAATTATTGTAGCGGCTGGTTCAGGAATTCTAAACAAATGGCGAAGCTCCCAATACCCGAAGTAAAACAGTCCTATCGTAGACAGCATTATGACCTGAAAATACATAAATACTACAGGGAAACGTAGATAATTCCTCCACTCATGTGACACGTGCGTCCGGCTATGGCGTTGCTGGGAGAGACGGAGGCGGGGAAGGCAGTGAGGGTTGAAGCTAGTTTGAACGCAAATTTATGCTCAGATATTGGCATCCAACGTATTAGACGTGTTAGGTTGGAGCATAATAATGTAGTGTTTTTTGAACCTTCGAAATTTGTTGGGTACCAGTGTGACAAAGCTACTAAACAGCAGCTTTTTCGTCTTCATCGAACTTCACTTCAATCGAACCTCGATTCCAAGTCATGTTTACGTCGCACAAATTACGATGAATGAGAACTAAAAAGGGGCTCAGTACCATCTTTTAAAATCTCCCAGATTGGTTCCCCGGCAACCGCCGGTACCATCCTTCCCTCTATAAGCGTTGCACCTTCTACTGTGCTCCTTTCCAATTGTGACCCCATCACCTCGTGAACGTAAAAAAGTGTTTCATGCAATAGAGAAAATTTTACAATCCCTAATGACACTGAAATGACACTGACCTCAGCTCTTTGGACGAATTATCCTCCCCCTTTCCCCATCTTCCTCTGCCCCTCTCCACTGCCCTCAAGCTGCTACTGCAGCACCAACTGGAATGAACGATAGTTCGCTCAGTAGGTGTTTATATAGTCGTTGGGTGATATCACAATCATGCCGTAGTGAAACATTGATAGGGCAAACACTGCAAGCTACCCAGATTTGTTAGCGGCTTGTTTATCCCAAAGCTTCTTATCACTTCATTTTCATTCTGCGGACGGACAGAACGACACACACACACACACACACACCGACAAACCGACACACCAAAGTTGTGGTTTATATAATGAAGTGATAGCCGGTGATTTCCAGCGCAATGCAATCAAAGTTGTAAATAATACGAGAAGAACACACCGATTAGTTTTTACTTTGCTTCACATTTTCAATTTTAGGTTTTGATTCACACATTTTTGCCGAATGCGAGCACTAATACATTATGCTCCAACCTAGTACGTATGCTTAGACCACGGAGGATCTTTCGATGACATGACTGGCGATGGCCTTAAAGCAACAGTCGAGGGTAAAGCGGTCGGTAATGATGTAGGTGGGGAGGTAAAGAACCGAGTTCAAATAATTTCTGTGGTCCCAGAACAACCGCAAATGCCTCCGCAGCCAATCACGCGCTCTCCACAACTGGTAAATGGGTGGCACTAACATAATCGTTAAGTCCCGTCTCCTTCGACAGCGTTCGTTTCCGTTCTAGCAACGTTTCAAGGTGAGTTTTTTGTTCAGTATCCTTTCATGTGGGCTTTTTTAGGGCTGGCTCATCGTTCTGCGCCATCAGTATTGAAGGCAACTGACACTGCTGGGACTGCTGCTTTAAGCAGGTGTTCTATTTCTTCTGTGAATTACGAGGTCAGGCAGCAAAACCGAAACGTTCTTTTTTCGATAGGTTTGCTGTCAGGAAGCCAATTCCATTCGTATAAATTTCAATTTTGCGTACTGATGAACTCAACTGGAGACTACTTTCACTTCCACACGCAGCTGCACGACGTCATTCAGGGACTACTGAAAGTGTTGAAAGGCGAGTTCAAAAGAAAGAAAGGTTTTGCGGTGTGAATACACGAGCTAAAGCACGTAGAACACCCAAAAATATACAGAATGTGCTGAAACTGAAAATCGCCCAACGGAAGGCCTGATTGTGCGCCATATACGCGTTACGCGTCAGTGCGTGCATTGGCGCTCTTCGCAGTGTTCGCACTGCCCGCAACGCCCGCAAGGGCGCAAAGTATGAACGCTCTATAATGCTTCACCGTCATCTTGTGATTTGGGGGTCAGATGAACATCACAGCAACTGATTATGGGAATTTGAAAAGATGTCTCGAATACCTGTAAAAAGAGTCGAGTTTCAGAATTGGTGCGGAACTTTAACGTCCCTCGATAAAATAGACGTAAAAGCATAGAGCAGTATGCAATGAGACCAGCGAAGCCAATCATATAATTTGACATCTGGTTCACTCTGAAAAACATCCAAGAAATCCACGATGTGAATGAGGCGGTGATCATCGCTGCAAGGAAGATCTGCTGGCTGCAGGAAGTCATTATAAAGAGGTCTTAATTGTGTACTCACGCTCTTACAACAGGCGTTCCTGGTTTGTCGATAAAGAATCGTGACAAAGATTGTGGGCAAAATTGAAAGCCAGCCACTGGGCTGAACAGTACGGCCATCATCAGAAAATGAACCACTATTGTTCCACATAGATAAGTCTAAAATGAATCCATTTCATAGTCAACAATCCATGGCCACCTTTTTGAAACGTTATGGGCTTGCAGGTAGAATAGGTCAGGAATATTGCGACCAGTAGTGAATGCGCCACTTACTTGAATTGCTTTCTAATTTATAGCAACATTTGAATGCTTATCGGGCCTATATAGTGATTTATATGTAGATGTAAAGTATACATTTACAAAGCGACAGTAGTGACAAAATTACTACGAAAACAGGAAGGTAGAGCTCATGAAATGTTCTTTTACCAGGAAAGTGTTTCAACTTCCCATTGAACGTTGATGAGACCTAACTGAATCGACATAGCCCGTAATGTTGGTTACAAATATGAAAAGCGAAACTGGTACACGAGCTTGCCGAAGAAATTGTAAGTGAACAAAGTCGTATTTTATTCCTAGAAAGCTCTCCTTTAGGCTATCCGAACTGACGATAAGAGAAGCGCGCTTTTGATAAGGACAGGTGGATCTCCTACATTCCACACCACCTGTCCAAATCCTGTCCAATCTTCTGTATCAGGTCATCTACCTTGGCGCTCCTCCACCCTTAGGTCAAGGCGAAGCTCTCCATTTTCTGGTTCAGGATGCTTCCTTGGGCCGCTGCAGGCCGCAAAGTGGAAGCACTTCAGGATTACATTACTTCAGTACATCAGTACTTATCAGAAGTACTCTATAAGTGATCAATCACGTGTAATGTCGTAAGTTTAAAGTTAGGTTAAGTGGGTTAAGGTTTAGTTAAGTTAAGCTTTGGAGAACACAAAAGAGTCCCCTGCTAACTGGATTTTCAACAGAATCAGTTGCTGTGTAATTGAAAAGTTCTCTGTATTCATTGCCGTAGATCGGCCTGATCATCCGTTTGAACGGTTGAAATTTTTGGAAAAGGGAGAGAAGAACCTCTGACAGGTGCCAAAGACCTCAAGTATCTCAAATATATAAACCCAAAACTTCAATTCATACACTACTCGAAACGGCAACAAAAGAAGAACCTTTAACACAGTGCTGGTCAATATACGACAAGCCGTGAACGGATAAAAAGTGTATGCAACTCGATGGAGGATCAGCGTCACATGAAGCATGACATCGGTAAAGAAGCATGACAGAAAGTTGGCTCCAAGAACCTGAAAACAAAGCTGCTGCACAGGAGTTTGGAAATTTCAGAAACTTGGTTCCCAGAAAAGAATATATACTTCTTCGAAATGGGAGAGTTATTGGTGCACTTCTTGAAATCAAATTATTCGTGTTTGAAGCAGTGTCTTTCATTCCAAGTAAAAAGCTGAGAAACACTGTTTTTTTTTGGGGAAAGTTCTAAACCAGCCGCCGACACTGTACGGAATAGTGGCACTGCTCATGTGAAGGCCCTTTCAGAGAGCGCCGCAAGCCAGGCCAGGGTGAAAAACAGTCGAGGAATTCCTCGACCATGGCTCTCTGCTGTGCGAGAGTGGTGGCGAGAGTTCATGTACGTGTGGAGGGCACAGACGACGCGCGGGTGGTGAGAGTGACTATCCGCGCGGGAGAGCGTGGAAGAGCAAACGATAATCCCGGACAAGCAGTTGTCGTTTCCTCGAGCGATTTTCGCCCTGAGCCATTGAAAACATCCAAGAGCTCCTTTGATTTTTTTAGTTAACTGTTATATGAAATAAACTAAAGTCCTGAGTGTTGATCACTTTTTGTTTTCGGATAAGCCACGCATTCAACTTCCATTTAGAATCGCAGTACCTTTCGAATGACGTACGGCCAGGCAGCAGGGTCAACCGTGCGTTGCGCAGTTCTTAACAAGGGGGTCATAACTGATTTTGTCGAAAAGGGTATTTCGGGTTGGTGAAGATGGAAAGGTGTAAAGGTGGTCTTAACAGAGGAATCTGATGGAGTCGCGAGTGGCCGAGGCCACCACCCCCTAGCTTGACTGTCGGTTGTTTTGAAGGGGGAAAATTCGACGGAGTTGGGCTGTGTCAACTGGTCCCAGAATCAAATACATCAAATAGTAGAAAGAGCCATGGTGGTGGGAGTGGTGGTCGGAGATGGGGGGGAGGGGGGACTCGTACTAGGGACTCATGGTGGTGGTGGAAGGTCGTATCGAGCTCCCTAAGGAGGGGAGGGGGTCGTAGATTCATGGAGTCTGCGCAACGTATGCTTGACTCTGTTAGGCAGTCACCTCGTTGAGGAGGCAAGGGTGAGGAGACAGCGAATGGGGTTCGGGCAAGCTCAGCTAAGTCAGTTTTATTGCTCCTCCAGGGAAGTGTTGCACAGGCTATCACCCACGAAGAGTTGCAAGGCTTTGATCAGCTTGAGCGAGATTCCATCCAAGAATTGACCCTCGGTCTACGAGCGTAGGATAAGCTAGATGCCATTCGCCACTGCATCACGTCCGCCAACAGCATAGAACCCAGATAGGAAAATGTAGGTGAATAAGGAAGGTTGACTCGCTGTTCAAAAAACGTTCACCGAAATTCAACTCCTATCTGCACTTGTCCCTTTTTCGAAAAGTTACTGCTCACCCTGAATTTGTCCTCTGAATAAATTGTGGAATAATTGATTCGATGCTGAGCTAATTGAACGCACTCAAACATAATAAACCAATCCAAAACCAATTTTCCAAGCATATGATTGCCGTGCGGCCAAGATTAATGTACTAGTAATTACTCTCTTGAGTATGATAGGGTAAGACGAGGAGATTGTGAGGTGCACCCAGCTAGCTGATGACATGTTCATCTAACAACTTGAAATACGCTACCCTCACAACTTCCTTGAACTTCCTGGATTTCCTGGATGTATTTGGATGGGTATCGAGTTAAAGCAACAGTCTCAGCAGGGTCGAAATGGGCGTGGCGTACAGGAGAGCACCTTCTCTTGCCAGCCGTGGAGATTCGCTCACAATCACGATTTTTATCGTGAATCGACTTCAACTAATCCCTGTGGTCCCACAACGATCGCAAATTTCTATTCACGATGCGAATCGTGATCGTGAACGATTCTTCACGGCTGGCATGAGGAGGTGCGCTCCTGTACGCAACGCCCACTTCGACCCTGCTGAGACTGTTGCTTTAAGTACACACACGGCTTCTGTTAGGGGACAGTGACTTTCTGACGTAATCTGACGACCATGTTGTTACTGACCTGGAACCCTGCTAGAAACCTTTCATAGTAGAACTGCCTACCGAGATACTGCGCTCGTTCCTTGATGCAACTACATCTTCAAATATAGTGAAAGCAAAGATGAAAAATAAACCATTTCAGGGTGGTCAAACCGCTTTGGGGTGCGCAGCGAATTCTTGTCCCCCTAGGACCTGTAATAGCATTTTGGGAACGATTTGGTTAATATGATGAGCCTGACTGAGTGACTGTGACTAGACGACTTGGGAGAGCCATCCAAGTTTGGAGGATTTAAGGTTTGATTGGTTTGGGACGGTAGTAAAGTACCCTAGCTAGCAATCGAATGTGGTTATTTTTCTCCATTGACGAGGATTAAGCAACGAGGAAACATGGGCATGGCCCTTCTTGAAACCACCAGCCTCACCACACTACCTGCAAAACTTGCACCTTTCTTGAATTTCAACCCTGGATGACAGGACTCATAGCCGGGTCTTTGCCGCTGCGCCAGGGATCACTCGAATCACTTCTCTGGAAGAGACGTGGATGACAGGTATGCAACAGATGTTGTTTGCAATCATTAGACTGCAAGCGGCGTTGATCCAACAACCTTGCTAGAGGCAGCCTGGAACGCTCCCGCTGAGCATTGGAAGTTTGCCGTAGTGGAAAAGGTGAGCATCCACCACTTTGCCTACGAAGCTTGCTCGCACATGGGTTTGAACCTTTGGTGCACGGTCCCATGGGCGACATCGCTACCACTGCACCAAGGAGCCCTTCTTATCGACAGAGAAAGGGTTATAGCGATAAGGGAGTAGCCTGCAAAGGTTGCAAACCCTCAGATGTCTCGAGGAATTGATGAGTGTTCGATCCAACGCCAACGTGGACCGCAGGCGCTACGCCACTGAAGAATCAATGCGAGGCGACTCTCTTTACCTCTCCAACACCCTGTTTTGACTCGTGCAGACTGGCAGTTTGGATGTAGCCATCTCTAAACAGTCCTCCGGAGGACTTTTTAGAGATGAAGTGGCAGCATGTTTGCGTCTCCACACCTCGCGCACTACTTATTGCTTCTCTGCCACCATCGTTATTAGTTTGTGGATGGCCACGTTGCTAATCCTCTTACTAGCAAGTGATCTCATCACCACGACTTCCGAGTGAGTTCAAACTCACTTCGACCATTCTGACGGGGATTCATTGGAGGGGTTCCTGAGGTGCTCTACGCATATTCAAGTGTAATTTCGTTCGGAAGCCATCACTAAGTTACCACGAGCTCATGGTCACATGGTAAGTAAGAGCTAAGACCTCTTTACTACCGCTCCTGACCGACGGACGATACAAGATCCGATCACCGGGTGGCAGTGTCATTTTCCTGAACTTCGCTCCCTCTCCAGGTAAGTATACACGTTGTTAACACCCCAGCAATTCCAACTGGATCTTTGAAGCAAGGTGCAATGCGAAAGGCTCGACAAAATTTAGGTGCAACGCGAAAGGCTTGACAAAACTGTGACCACATCTTTAGCTTACCTTGTCGATTGTAGCGGTTTCACAAAATAAAGCGAGACGCATGTGTGCGATAATTTCACCAAAATACAGCTGTAATGCTACAGCTGACATTAACATCAGTATGGTGAATGAGAACTCTGACTGCCAACCGGCGAATTTCTTGGTCGCCTAAAATAAGGAAAAGCGGCTAACCACTTGAAAAACAAATTTCGCAAACTGTGAATGTGACTGGTAACAAAAGGATAACCAACTCGAATCATAGGCAGCTGAGCAAAGAATGATAAAGTACAGATGAAAAGCGTCTCACTGACAACGAAAATGCGGACCGTGTCGGACATTGTCGGCCGTGGACAGTGATCCATCATTATTCTGAAATAAAGAAACAGTTTGCGCAGTACGGTCCCGTAGCGTGAGATTCAAGACTAAAGCGAGTTCATTTTTGACACGGATAGCGAGTTGGGACCCGCGCACAATGTTTACGAAAACCTTGAACAATTTTATGATGATTGAAAGTAGCGGAACAACAGTAATTGTTTATTCTCATGAGTCTATGTTCCAAGAACTTTGTCTCAGTTATCACAGTTGCAGTAGTGCTCGATGTTTGAGCCTTACGAGGATTGTTTTGGAGTATTTACTTACGAGTGTGTCTACCTTGCAGAGTGAAAACTGATCTACAGAGTGATTCTACCCAACAAACGCCAAGATTTCCCCCTCCTTTCTTACGCTACACTCGTTACACTTCTGCTGCTCTCTTCGCTGACGATGTGTCTACCTTGCATAGTGAAAACGTATCCACAGAATGGATGTCTCTCAAAGTATAGTGGGAGGGGGCTACTACAACATACCTACACGCTATACTCAGCCCTTCGAGGCAAAGTTTACTATGAAAAGGCAGCTCATAAGAAATGAATGTAGACGTGGTTGGCATACAGGGATGAAGAAAAACTATGCACAGAAACCGAGGGCTGGTCCCCTTTCTTTTCCGTTGGTTCTCGCATCGATGCAAATCTCATCGTTGCCCTCTTCCACGCTAACGATCTCTCTGCTAAACGACTAGAGTTAGAGGGCGAAAGAATGGGCGGGCAGCGGCGCGAGCGGCGCGGGAATGGCAAAACTAACACGTATTAGGCCGCTACCTTAAAAGCTCACCTACCTTCTTCGTCTTTGACCTCCTCGACCTTATCGTGGAATCCTTTTTGACAATAGAGAAGATCAGTCAACTGGTAGAGTACAGTAATGTAAAGCAACAACCCCAACTCTAATTTGTGGGATAACAGTGATCGATAATGAAATCGTGTATGTTAATCTGACTGAGAATGAAAAAGCGACAAAGTAAACCATGGACGAAGTCCTCAAGCAGGACCCCGTCTCTCCTTCCTTGTACTGGGCGCGTGTGGGCGAGTTGTCTGGACCTGCTTGCTCCAAGGCTCCGCTACCACGAGGTATCTCTTCCGTTGGCTCACAGTTAGCACACATTGCTAGGCCTTAGTGCCGTTGTTGCACACTTCAGAGCTGCGACAGCGCCCGCTCCAGCTCTCGTGGAAACTCCAAAGATAAATGTTCTACATGACCGCATTTGGGGTTGCTGCTGGGAATCGTGCCTCCATCTCAACCAAGCTTTGATAGAAACAGAGTGGAAGTTCAGAATTCGTGCTCAACGCGGAACGAAGTGAACAAAAACATTAACAATCCTGACAATAAATCCGATTAATTAGAATAAGTTGGCTATAACTAATACGAATTCGTAAACATAAAGAACCTCAACATCTTTCACAAGCGTTGGTGAAGTTGTACTAACACGCAAAGATATTAATGAGTTGCCCGTTAGACCTTACAAGCCCACACGGCTCCGCCTATGGCGCTGGAATCGGTCCGAGAAAAGTGCTCTTTCAAAAGTTGATTTCGGCGCTGTTGTCCTGGGTGGAAAGGGGAATCAATTTAGTGAGCTCGTTGCCGTGCTCGGAACCAAGGCTCAGGGAATGACAGGGATTCCGAGGGAGGAAACGAGCAATGTGTGTTCTCCTTGACGTTTCTCCCCTCTCCTGGGCTTAGTCCTAAAGGTCAGCTACCATCAGCCCTATTGTGGTGTTCCCCCTCCCAAGTACATGAGCGCCTTTTCTTCTACGTAATCTAACTTTTTCGCTCAAAACTTCATTCATGGTCTTCTATGGCCATGCACAACACACTTATACAGGGAAGGACTGAATGGCCTTCCTGTGGACGATTCCTCTAGCTCGAACCACGTTAAGGCTCCCAAAGACTACGTATAGGTAGAATGTCAATACACTTTGAGGGATGATTTCAATATTCATTATTTGACCCTTAAAAGTGCACCACATTTATATTTACTATGTACTACATAATCACAAAAGGCAGGAATTCGAATGCATGGCGCATCAAAGCGTAATAGTTGACACAGAGCGCTGAATGTTGTCCTTTACGCGACCCTTTACCAGCTGCATACTGAAAGTCGATCACTATCAAAGGTGGTTAATACCTTTCGTATTTTAAAAAACTCTTCAAGCATGGAGCTAATAAAAAAGTGCCACACGTAAAGGCCGAAGTTTCCGTTTCTTCCAAAGAAGGAATCCAGACCAACGACGATGCGATAGGTGCTTGAGCACAGAGAACAATTGTGGGTACAATTTTGAGCACGGAAGTAGCCACACCTCCTTGCAACTGAACGGAAGGCGCCCACTGATATTAATCTGAGGAATCTAGATCCAAATGAATACGTCTGTGACTAATTTTGAATGGCAGAGATCATGCAAGGCAATTTACAATGCAATTTTTACCCACGCCTTGTCGATGAAATCCGGTAGAACTCGTGGAGGTGGAAACATCCAGTTGATTTGATGAAACATTAGAGCAAAAGTCCCAACAGGGTTCTTACTGCGCTAGCCCTATCCAAGAACATAAGAAGTGTGACTGAACCAAAAAACTTAACCTGGAAGACCGCTAGAAAGGCAGCTGTACAGCTTCGATAGTGGTGTGGTTCCAAATCGGCTGCAATCCTATTGGCGGATTCGCAACCACGCCCTCTTCGAAGCCGTTCAGCTCCCTTTAAAGCGGCTTTCCAAGGGGAGTTTTTCGTTCAGTCATACTTCTTCTGTTCTTGAGTAAGGCTAGACGAACCATCGTTCCACACCATCATTGTCAAATGTAAAAACCCTGTTGGGACTGTTGCTTTAATTTCAACCCATTCAAATGATGTCAAAGCATCAAATCAACCACTTTCACAAGGAATTTTTGGATAATCCTAGCAAACGAAGTCCACCAAGTCTACCTCTACCTATTCGTTGGAAATTTCATGAACGAAGGATATTTACCGTACCATACCGCTCCAGGCGACTGATCTACAGTCGTCTGGAAAGAATGAAAAGTACTGAAAGTAAACGAAGTCTCTTTGAATAAACACTGATGTAAGGCACTTAGTTCGCTCTGTCTGCTTTGAGAAAAGAGCGATATCTGGCAGATGGCTCGACTACTGGCACCGCCACTGCTATAACGGAGCGGTCAGCAAGTGGTTCTCTCACAAGTAGCGATCACGATGAAGAGCGAGCGCAATGTGGAATACGTGAAGCAGATACTAGGCTGCCAAGAAAGCGAACTGCGGCACATCAACAACGGAAGGTGATGTTTTTTTTTGACAGCTGCGTTGCCATCAGCAGCACAACTAGAGCCCTCGAGAAGAGCATGGATTGGCACAGTCCCATCAAAGGAGCTGCGGTAAACTCATCCATACGTTTGGCATCCTTAATTGAAGAGCAACGGGAGAAGGGATTCCCTGTTTACGTTTTATCGACGGGATTCTCCGTTTTTTTTTTCGCCATTGGCGTACCTCTGAGCACACACAATTCCCTGTAACCCCCTCTAGAATCTATCATGATCGCTGTATTGAATCAATCCTTTTGTGCGGTAGCGAGATCCCTGTGCAAACCTTGGAGCCATGGTAAGTTTCCAAATTCATCTTGCCTATGACTCCGTCGAAACTCCCAACGGAATGTCGGAACTAGCGAAGGCGAAACGCTTGGCGGATTAGTACGTGAATTTGGGTAGTAAACCACGGTTAGGGCTCCGAAGACGACGACAAAATAAAACCTTAGGCCGATGACAGACTTTGCGAAACGCGCGATTCGCTAGTATCTGCGGTCGCGTCGCGGCCAATGACTCGCTCAATTGGCTATTACCGCAACGCGACCGCGTACGCTAGCAAAATCGTGCGATTCGTAAAGCCTTGCATCGGCCTTAGGCCGCTTCTATAGAAAGTTCCAGCTACAACCTCAGAGGGCACAGTGCCTAAAACGCAGTGCTTGGCCTGATAGTGTACTTCTGACAGCAGGATAGCGTCATAGTACAATAGAGTGGTGTGATTTTCCTTATGCGTTTAAGTCAATGAGAGATAACGAGGTGTTTCATTCAGTAGCGGCATTTCTGAGTAGGCTGCTGAAAATAAGGTTAATTAAATGACAAATTTCTGACATATTGAATGTGTTCTATAAGAAGAAATCTAATTACTGTAGTTTGTCTGCTTCTTGAAAAAGCCGTGAGAATAAAGGCTTTTGCAAAAGGATTTTTGAGAATAAATGATAGCTCAGCATGTCTGCTTACCCTTTTCCCTGCTATCCGTCTTCGGGCCCTCCCCTCCGAAATCTAATTTTTTCTCTTTTTCTCAACCAATCATTCTTGCCATCCCTCAGAGATGTTCCAGATGTGCTCATCTCGAGTGTTGTAAGTTGCAAGACTAACCTTGGCCCATCACGAACTGAGATACTCGGCATCAACTGCGTTTTTCCTCTCATCATTAAAGGCAAAAGTTGGACTCAATGTGGGGGATCATGGCGATTGGAATTGTGGGTAGAAGTGCGAAACGGAACGACAGTGGAGAAAAAACGAAAGGAAACCGTAGACGAGGCTGTAAACGGAATCCGCCTCCCCACTAGCAGTGAAGGAAGCTGGGTTGGAAGAAAAGCACGTCCAAACGAGTTTCCGAACATGCCAGCCGTTTTATCGGTTGATACGGCACTCAACCCAGCTGACTTCACACGTTATGCCAGCCAAGCATCACTTCCGGAGGTGGGAGGAGCTGGATTGACCGGGCGGCCTTGGATTGAAATCGAAGGCGCCTGGGGCTTAACCGCGCATTCCGCGGTAGGAGGTTGCTGCAATGTGTGCAGCTACTCACATACGACCTCCTGGCATGGGAAATACCTCCGTAGAGCGTCTGAGCGCGACCTTTGCCTTTAACTAACGTGCGCTTCCCGAGTTATGTTTGCGTTTAGTAGAGGCAAGTGGTACGATAACTGGAGGTCAAAAAGGCGAAAAATCATGTACATTATGTAAGGGAACACTCCTCAAAAGAATTGCGCCTGTGTGCGAACATCCGCAAAAGGGATTCGCAACCACGAACAAGGCCTTATATGTAGGTAGTCCACTTTCACAGCTACCACAGCTGCTGATCTCTCACAATAGAATTCTAGCCATTGTTGCAGAGAGGCAGAGTAGGGTGTTTTCTTTGAACTTCAGCACCAATGAGACTCAACACGATGACGCCAGTGATGCAAACAAGGGTTTTGTAAGTTCTAAGCTATAACCTTCAGATTTTCTTCTCTGATTCATCTTTGATCAATTCCATATGCACACCATAGAGCGGGAAATGCATCGTACCCTCATCTGCCTGCATAGTAAAGGGCACGCTAATTTGGTCGTTACTAGAAACGATAGTGAGGTGGAAAGTCGCACAACAGTGGACAGGAAATCAAGAAGGTCAGTACAACAAACAAATAGCCGAATCAAATTCACCCACGGAATAATTCCCACTGCATAATACTACGTATCTGCTGATCAAAGGTTGAAGGCAAGTTCTAAGCCGTAAGGCTGTTGTACTTGATGGTTTCTAGAGTACAATTATTAAGCCAATTTGTTGGGGAACTCCAAAAAGCACGTTTACATATCAACAGGTCAAAAGTTGCCAGTAACCATACATCCTACATCATCAATGATCGTAATTATAGTGAGTCTCAGTCCGATTTGTATTCACATTCGTACTTACTTACTTGCGTGGATCCTACAAGCCGTCATTTAGCTGAAGCCAACGAATCAGGAGTGTCACTTGTAGAGGAACAACCCGGAAACTTTCCTGAAAGTGATTGCTCAAGAAATCCAGGGCCGCTTCCCGATGTTCATGGACCAAGTTTTCTTCCTTCATTTGCTTCGTTAGATTGCCCAGAAGCCAGAAGGTCCTATTTTCGAATCTGAGGAAATAAGCGATAAAATATAACAGCGCATGATTCAAGGCAGATAGAAATCTGAAAATGGAAAAATGGAAGATCAAATTCGAAATTCGTACACGAAGCTGGAAAGGTAATTAGCCAGAACCCTGTTCACACATACCGTTAAGTGATCATGAAAAGGCTACAAGCATGGACTGAAGTGCATCTAATCAAGTAGCATAAGCAGTTCCACTACATCAAAAAAATTTATCTTAACTCAGACCTGAATAAAGTGCTTGTAACATATTGAAAAATGTTGCTTTTTCAATACGCAATTTTCCGGATGATCAAACATCAGCGGGAATGGTAACTCGTTACTGAAAGTAGATACTAAATGAAGGAGTTTGAGATTTTCACCTGCATTTTTATGGTGATTTTCCTTCTTGAGAAACTCTATCGCATCAAATATTATGGGGGTTCCGAGGTTAGCCAGTGCTGGTCTGATATACCAATTCAACCACGTCAATTCGAGCAATCACGTTTATCGATTTCTGACTCTTTGACTTCTTTCTCCTTCTATTTTATTTTCACTATTTTCTGGCATCCCAATTCATTCGTAGTTGACCGGTTAGGCTTTCATAGCAGTAGTACCGCCTCTAGAGTGGGCCTCGATCTGCTGTATGAGACATCAGCCCCAAATTTGTAGCACGGTCCTCGACATAGTAGCGAGGTTTCAAAGAGGTATAACCTCAAAAGTTCTTGGAAGTTGGAGAACCGTTGGCCGAGGAGCTTCGGCAAGAGGATCGTTTGGTGGAGAAAGCTGCAATGACCTGTCAGGTTTAGCACCAGTGTGAATAACGGTCGAGGATTTCCTTGATTATGGCTTTTTATGTGCCAGAGTAGTGTCGAGAGTTAATGTGCGCGCGGAGGGCACAGACGGCTCGAGGGTGGCAAGAGTGGGTATTCGCTCGAGAAAGCGTGAAAGAAGCGGCGAAAATCCTCGACGAGCCGTTGCCGTTTCCTCAAGCGATTTCCACCATGATAGTAGCAGATCTGCTCAAGAGTGCTTGAAAAAGAGTGCGAGAGTGAGTAATGAATGTGGTCTCACTCAAACTTATAAACTTCAGTTGTAACAATACATAGCAACACCCTTTCAGTTCTTTAGCCGTGCATTCATCTCTCTATTTGGACAATAAACAAAGCAAATCAAAGTTAAAGGAGCGTTTATCTAGAGAAAAAATAAAAAATGATGTTGAAGGTAGCATAGCTGCAACAGATCCCCATAGCATTATTGCCACGATACGGCTCACGCTTTTGAAGTCTTTGAGGGCGGTCCTAAACATCCAGATTGTGTTTCTATCATCATCTTTATGCACAGATGGATAGCGTTTTCGATCTACTCTGCTACTCTACTCTGTTCTGGCTAGTTCTAAAGCAACAGTCCCAACTTGGCTGAAGAGGGCGTGGCGACCAAAGATCGCACCCTCTCTTTCCAGCTGTGGGGATTCGTTCACGATTACGATATGTATCTTCAATCTCTTTCAAATAGTCCGTGCGGTCCCAAAACGATCGCAAATGCTTCCGCAGCCAATCACGCGATCTTCCCGGCTGGCAAGAGAAGGTGCGACCTTTGGCAGCCACACCCACTTCGACCCTGCTGGGACTGTTGCTTTGAAATTGCTCCTGTCCGAGCCTTCGAGATTGATACAAAATTCATCCGACTTACATTTCGGCGCACTCGCCTTCATCGGAGGCTATCAATAGAAGCATATTTTCAGAACAATTCATCTGGGCAACTTTTCAGATTACAAGAAGGAAAAACTAGGGGGAGATGAGCTATAAACGATGTCGTAACCCGTTAACCTGTGAGAAAGCCAAGAGTTCAAAGTTTTTTCTTCTTGAAATCTAACGAATATGCTTCAATTCGCAGGCTCTCGAGAAGGCGATTGCGCTGAAACATGCGTAGCACAGCAAGATACCGCGGGACTTATCTTCCATCAATCTGTCTCCAAAGATTAAAATTTTAGCAGAGGGCATCGTTGAGAGATCAATGGAAACTCACTTTTCACTGGCACAGGATTCTTGGTGTTCGTTTTGGTCGCAGGAACACTGGAATTTACGTTCGGCTTGTTCAACATCTTTGGTTTATCCGCTCTATTCGACGTATCTTCCGTATTAGTTGGAGGAGTCATCGCAACAGCTAATATAATTTTGAATTGATAAACACAAACTTCGAGTGAAGCAAGTTTTACAACATTTTTCGACTGCACTACAGTCGCTATTCGCAACCGTGGAAGTGTTGGGACACGTGCTTCACCCATATAAGGATTAAAAGATATCCGGCAGCAAAAATTCCCATTCGGGATGCAACACGCACGTTACTTCCATTTGGAATCTTGGTGGCATTTGAAGGCTTTGATCTGGCCTAAATAGCAACTCGTCGTTCTACAATTACAAGTTCGATCGTAGGTGAATAACTTTTGACTGATACTAGAGGGAGGGGAGCTCGCATCGCGTGAATAAAGGTGAAGTAGATCCGGAATTCCGCCCTCAGACTTTGCCCCTAGGAGGCTTGCTGCAGATTGCCCCATATCGAAGCTGTTAGTGCTTTTTTCACGTCTTGGACCGCCGCACCGTTTGTGTAAGCTCAAAGGGTTCGAAAGGTACGCAACCTTGAAGTGCTTGTAGTATATGTAGTAAAGGCAAAAGCCACGTTGCGCCTCCACCTGGAAAGTCATTCGGTGGATCGTTACATTTTAGGCCACAATTGACGCTGAAGGACAAAGCCTCTAGATCATTGTGCTTCGGCCACTGATGCATTTTCGTCTTTGTAGTGTTAGAAAGAGGGCCCTACCAACGCGATGGCTAAGTGGTGCGGACAATTTCACCCATACGCTTGGTAGATGGAAAAAAATTTGCGCGGAGGGAAAACCAGCAAAATGGGGTGTCGTCCTGCTTAAACTCCCCCATTTTCTTATGGACGCGTAGATTGGGCAAGGAATGGGACGATCCATGCCGTTCGTTTTCATACAATGTTTTCTTGTACAACAAGGGTAAGCCAGGGAGACCAGGAACAGGCCCAAACCGGTGAAATTCTGGGTGGTATCAGAGCCGTGTGCTAGCTGATCATCATCAAAAGGAGACCAATCCTCCGGTTCTGGATGGATGGAAGTAGATGTTCTTTCTTCTCTAGTAACCAGTGACGAATACCGTACCACTCGTCTAACTACGCTTCCCTTCAAAGAACGAGAAAGTCGTCAGTGCAGACATTACACTACATTTGAAAACGGCCGCGAGAAAATGGCGTTGTCAATTGCCACCGTTTCGCGGCCGTCGTCAATTGTAGTGTAATGTCTGCACCAACGACTTTCCCGTTTTTTGAAGGAGAAGTTATTTTGTTAGTAATGAGAATAGTTGAACTAGTCAAAAGTGCGGTACAACCTAACCTGTTTCAGTATGTTTCTGATTGACCGCATCTTGCCCTTTGCTGCTAGCACTCGACTGCACCTTATTGGAGCTAACTTGTCGCGAAGAAGCCTTCAATCAGAACTTTCAGAGACCAAGATAATGAACAGTAAAAGTTAAACTCCACTTTCTGAACAGGTTGTCCTTCACGGCCGATCTCACTCGTGTCTTCTTTGGGTGGCGGTACTGCTTCGTTCTTCTGATTGTCAGGCGTTGATTGGTGTTTCTTTGAGCTGATCTTCGGAGGTTGTTGTGGTAGTTTCTTCCTGACAGGCGGCTGCGGTTGCTTCTGTTCCTGCTCGTGAGCTTGGGGAGGTGTCTTCAACACTTCCGAACTATTAGCTGATTTCTCTGCCGTGTCCACACTTGGTGGATCAGCTTTTTTAGAAGTAACTTTCATCGAAGATTTCAAAGGATTCACTGGCTTCGTGACGGACTTGGTCGCTTTCTGGCGAGGTGCTG
>KZ345459.1:87431-99511 GCA_002352805.1 Teladorsagia circumcincta
CTGTACCCAAATAGGAACAGTATCGATTACCATGTCATCCTCGTAATTTGGCGACTATTTGGAGGCTCCAACACAGACTGCAAAATTCTGGCACCACAGGGGATTGAACTTTGAACCACATCTTCTCCACTACTCTGACCTCCTTAGGAGCGTTAAGGAAAAATGGACCATGGTTTTTTGTTCTTCGGAGGAGTCTCTACAAAGTGCACGAAACCATTTTGGAAAAGCGCTCCACGTCCTGAAAGACCTCCCTTGTAAGATCCGAAGTATTGCATTCATTATGATGTAGGTATTCAAAACAAACACGTTAAATTGGGCTTGTGTACGTTTCGACTATTTTTCCCTTTTTGTAGCATTTTCAAGGAAGAAGTAAGGGTTCCATTCAGGTTGGCTGCTTAACCTATTGAAGCTTCTCTCAACCATACGAGGGAAGGATATCAGGTCGAAGTGAACAATTTTGGTATTTGGTAACGAGACATACACCACTGGATGTGTTTTTGGACGCTGATCTCGGATCTGCCCTCCAAATCTGCTAAATGATCCTCTGAACCTAGTTATGAAGCGGGGTAATGTAGTGGGAGGGCTACTGCCAACATTTTTGACATGAGGTCAAAATTTTATATTTGTAGCAAAAGTTGTCGAGAAAGGTAGTTTGACGCATTGAAGACGAGTATCACTTCCATATGGCCCGAAAATGCCTGTGGGTGCCAATGGAGATCATTTGAACGGTTCTTAGTTTCAACTCTTCGGCGATACAAGATAATGAAAGGAGCTTGGAACTGTTTTTCTCTTAAAGAGTGAAATCACTAAGACTTCACGCATTTCAAAGGAATTTCACTGACAGGGAACGGATTGCGGCGAAGAAAATGCAGAGAAATAGGCAAGCGGTCAAATGAATGTTGAAGTGAATGACGAAAGGGCAATGTCTATGCATGACTAACAGTTGGAGGCGCTCATTTCTTCTGAGCTTTCCACGAACTTTTAGGGGATTCAATTGATATTTTTGTTAGTTTTGATGAAGTTGATCACGGGCAAACTCACATACGACGACGTCTCTCCTCAGCAGCGCTGTCGTCGTCTGGTCGTTGCTGTGGTTCTGACTGAAAATTGGGGTTCATTTTCAGAGGATCTGCTCTTATGAAAATCCCTATTAGACTTGATTTGGAAATATCGACCTATACCTTCACTGTCTACCTTTCTTAAATATTCCAAACGCAAGGCGGCAGGTGACAGAGCATTTGAGCTAGCATGCTCACCTCAGGCTCGTGCTATGACTGTGACTCTATGGTCGGACGGGTTCTCCTCCCTTCCCGTACGTCATGAAATGACAGTATTTTGTTCTATAGGAAAAGCCGAACGAGTATTTCCCTCTGACTTGTCTATCTCAGTTGGCCTTGTTAACCATCTTTCCAAAGGAATATTACAAAGCAAAGAGTCGGTATCTGCTCTGACAGCGTTCATACTCAGCGTTTTGGGAGCACAGGAGAATGGTAATGAAAAATGTATGTGTTAATGAGCAGAATGAGGAGTTGTAGATTATGAGTTCCCAGTCAGATCAATCGAGCCGTATCTAATCTTTTCAGCTGAATTTCCTTGTCTGCCAATCTTTTAAATGTTGGGTGTGAAGACGGTTTGACATCAAACTTGGAAAAACGCTTACCGAACGCCTTCTGTGCACGGGTACGACTCCCAGGTTCTTTGTCTCCTCGACCAGTTCGGCTTCAACGTTCGAGATCACTGACGTGATTAACGATTCAACGATCTAGGCAAGAAAGCGTTGACATAGCACCTCCTCAAGCGTCAAAAAGAATGCTAGCACTATTCGGGACGTCTATTTCGGGAGATGAGAAGAGCGTCGAGTACGAACTACACACCACAAGTGACGACCAAGAAAGACGTGTTTTTATTTCTTGCCGTCGTCACTTGTGGGGTATGTCTGCACAGGGCGCTATTCTCGTTTTCCGAAATAGAGAGTATGTACTTTGGCTGTTGTTGCCCAATATTTGGCTACTAGCCAAATATTGGGCAACAACAGCTTCCTGTCAATTTAGTCTACTTCTGCTAGCTTTGAGACTACACTACTTTTCGTTAGATAAGTCCGTAGTCACGTAAAACACCTCCAATCGTGTGATTGCGTACACCTGGAGGCTATCGTAACTGTGCGTGCAGTGGTAATTAAACCCTCTATTACGAAAATGACATTCATTTCTAGCGGTGGCACCATCTGACACCGATTGACGTCATTTTGTCACGACCGTTGTTTTCACCAAAATCGGTATAAACTTCTGTATAAGGACCCTGACTACGAATAGGCATTCGTTTTTGCCATTAGCATTGTTCAACATGTCCTGCCTGATGGGAGGGTGCAGACGAGCGAAAAGTGGGCGCCAAATAGCGCCAGCGCTCAAAATGAATGTCATATTCGTAATCAGGACGTTAACTAACCTCCACGTGGAAGTAGTTTGCACCGAATCTGGTAAAACAGGTGTCGTGACAAGGTGACGCCAACTGGCGCCAGACGCCGCGGACATCATTTTCGTGATCGTGAGATTGAATTACCCCACACTCAAGGTTACGGTAGTCTCTAGGTGTACGCAATTGGTGTACGCAATTACACTGCACGAGCGCAGGTGTTTCCACTTGGCATGAGCTACGGCTTGCCTACCGAAAATTTAGCTCTTCTTTTAACAACTCGAAGCAAACCCTGATCAATGTCTCATTGAACGCCAAGGGTGTGCGAAACAGTACCAAGAATCTTGTTATCTTTATTTATTTTTTTGTTCAGACCCAAACACCTCTGAAAGTAAGACAATTGAGCGAGGAACGGCCGAAAAGCTAAACTAAATCCATGAACGATAATTTGATCTTCGAAGTGTATAAATAAGCCCACATAAGTAAATAAATAATTGAATAGATAAAGCCACTCACCTCATCCACTTTCTCTGGAGCGACCTTTTCAGCCTCCTGAGATCTGCTTACTTCCTCTTTCTTCTTGTCCCCCAGCGGAGCCTTTGTTCTAGTAGTCGAAGTTGTGCGAGTAGTAGCGCCAACTTTCTTCTCGGCAGACGGCTTCCGTACTGCCTTCGGGGCCATTTTAGCGTGTGGCATCATCGCGGATGTAGGTGGGAAGTTAAAAACACGACGGCACTTTCCCTTACTCTCGCATGCATGACTATTCTTCAATACATTCTTGAGTGACCGCCGCTTTTTTGCGGCAAGTTGGACCAGGAATCGCTGACTTGGGTTCAGTAAAAACCTCCTTTCTGACCTGAGCGTGATAAAGCCCTCGCAAAATGTTCGTTTTAAAATTACACATACACAATTCAATAAACAGATTTATTATGCAACACTAAGTGAAAACATTCGTTAATCATCATAATATTCATTAATTATTACTTCAGTTCTATTCAATCTACTTAAGAGCAGCAAACGCTTTGTGGACGGCACATCTATCGACCTGCTCGACAAAGTCCCACAGTTCCTGGAAGAACTTATTCAATAGCTAATGGATTTCATTCAATCAGTGCGTAGTGTACCAGTGAAGTGAAGAAAAATTTCTGAGGGGTAATGCAAATGTAAAAGTAAAGATATTCTGTAAACTGTAGGAAAGCAAATAAAGAAATTATAATTAACAAGGATAAACTGGAACTTAATATGCATGATTAAGATTGTCAGGATCCCTCAAGGGACCCTCAAACTACGTATTCCCTCACTTTAGGCGTCAGATTTGAATTTGAGGGATAACACCTGCTTTATGCTGAAATTAGGTGGGGTACTGCTGCGTTGTTGAATGACTTAGGTTTTATGGATCGTTCATAGTAGGCGATCGTAGGCGGTTGGGCCATTGGGCAATGATTCCGAAAGAAAGGCGTACGCATCGATCAATCGATTAGGCGATTAGGCGAGTAGGCGACAAGAGAAGGATATGTATTGGCTTGTTGCTCCGCCCATTCAGCGATCGCCTAATGGCCTACCCGCCTACACCGCTCTATGGGCGGGGCAAACTAATCAATACGTATGTAGCCATCTCCGCCCAATCTAGTCGCTCAATTGGCCTAACAATGCGTGCATTTTTCTTTATAGACTAATCACTTGATCGCCTAATCGCACGTGCTGTCGACAAGTACGAATGACGCTTTAAGTAGTTGGAAAGTGAGTGGCAAATTTTCGAGATAAGAAAAATCTTAGAATGAAAAATATTCTCAGAATGATTAACTTCTTTGTTTAGAACTAACCATAAGTCCCATGAAAGAGTCACCAATATAATTCACTGACCTGAACGCATGTTTCAGCGGTTTCCTTGCGTGAACTGACCCGTGCATTGCATTCATCGAGAGCGGTCTTCAAATGAGGAAATTTTTCGGCACAACGATCACGCCACTGTTTCAACTGATCCACTCCTACTTCCAGTGGCTCCTCTTTCTCCGCCATCCTGAAAACTGAGAAAGCTTTCAGTCACTTATTTGTAGTCTCTTTATGTGCAACAACTATTAACAAAAGACAGATACATGGCGCACTCTCGAAAACGTCGTTGAGAGTGGGGGGCAAGGGGTGAGGAGGAAATATGACAGATGAGGGGGAACGTCAATTAAGAATAGTTAAGGCCATTTCCTATAAGTTTTCTGAATCGTCGAAAATAATTCGAAAAGCAACCCATTTTACGACCACAATAACTTCAACTTCCAAAAATGCGTCCTCCCTCGCCAACCCGAATTATGACCCTCCTGCTCAAAAAACTCGTAGCAGCAAGCACCCTCTACGTCCGGCACGGTGAACGGACCATTGGTACTGCCTGGTAGCTACACAAAGTGGATAAGTTAGGTAAAAATTATTTATGTATGCACACTCAATATAGTATGCGAATAGTGAAACAACAGCGAGTTCAAAGTGTTTGGCATTGATAAATAGTTATTCAGTTCGCGCCATGTACTTGGCTATCATTCAGAATTGCTTCGGCATTTATGATGAATGCAATCTGGCCTACATAAAAGGATTGCCGCCCAGATCCAGATAGTGTTGGTTCTGCAAACGTGTTCTCAACTTATTGCAATGCCCCGCATCCGGAGATGAAGCTCTTGGTTGGCTTTGAGAAACTGTAATCTGACCTGCACAAGGAGGGTTTTTCGAGCCATGGAGCGATTTTTTTGAAATTTCAAATTTTAAAATTTTTATTTCTTTCAGTTGTGAAAGCTCTTGGGAGGGATATGAAACTATGGTCCATTCTTCCTGAACGCCTCTGGGAACTTCAAAACAGTGGCGAAGGAATGGTCCAAAGTTAAATTCCTCGTGGTGACAAATTTTTGCGATCCATGGTGGAGCCCCAAATTGTCGCCGAATTATGGCAAGTATACTCGACGCTGGCACCATTTGGAGACAATTTGGGGCACTAACATAAATTGCAAGATCTAGTCATCACTGAGGATCGAGCTTCGGACCATCTCTTCTCTGCTATTTTGAACTTCCTAGAAGCGTTCAGAAAAAAAACAGACCTCGGTTTTTTGTTCCTGTTCCTCTACAATATGCAGGAAACCATACTGGAAAAGCGATCCATGACTTGGAAGACCTTCTCCGTTAGACCCGCGCACGGTAGCGCCTTACCAATCACACTCAGCACGCCACAGACTACTTTCGGTACAGGAAGCAACAGCAAAGCAGACTGAAATTTCGAAGTAAAGAAATAAAATATGTTACTGGTGACGAACCCGTCAACAAATATTTCAAAAATAACATTTCTAGTGGTCGATAAGGGTCCGCTGGTGATCAGCATGAAAGATAATAGGGAACTTGAAAAGGGTTCGTATAGGAGGATACTCCAGGCGGAACCTGATGTTGTAAGAATCGAACTAGCAAAACTTTCTTGCTTAGAAACCTAGAAGTTCCTCCTTCTAATCACATTTATTGGAGGGAACAGTGCTCCCGTGCAACTTTTTATACACCCGATGGAATATCGTTAAACAATCGCTGTATGCTGAAATGCGACGTGAACGTTCCTGCGGAGAAAATTTCTTGCAAGAGCTCTACAGCGTAGAGAGTAGCCCTCTACCTGCAGGCCATGAAGGTAAAGAGCTACGTAGAGGGTATGGCTATCCATGTTCGTGATTAGGATGCCATTTTACACATGCACAAAGTTTGGAGCCTTCAGCAAGAGAACGGAGAAATTATCAGTATCAGGTGGAAGGAGGACAATTATGAGCGCTATCGCAAGATGCGGGGCATTGTGGTGGCAATGCGCGAAACCCCCTCTGCGAAAATGGGACTGACAAGGGGTTCAGAACAAGCAGCACTTTAAACGGTCACATTGTAGGGACACAAGTAGGGAACACAAAATGTTTCATTTTTGTTGGACGGTTTCAGCAGCACCCAAGAAGAAGCATAAGGTAGGTTGATGGTTCGATCCCTCGAAGCGGCTAAATTTTGCATTTGGGTTGACGTCAACGGGTTGGTACCAAATCGCGCTAAATGTCAAAATCAGGTGTTATATGATCGTCAGGACCATTTTGAGGTCAAGAAGTGGACGCCAACCTTGATTGCAAAATTTAGTCACCACAGGGATCGAACCATTATGAGTATCATTCACCGCTTTTTTGCTGCTCTAAAACCGTTCAGTGACAGCGAAACATTGTTCTGTGATCCATACATGTGTTCCTACAATATGCAGGCAACTGTTTCCAAAAAGCGCGGCTTCCGTTGGAAGTCCCCCCCCCCTCTTGTGAGGCTTAGGCGGGAAGAACGGGCTCCACGTGGGTGAGCAATTTTCATTTTTCGTAAAGTACCTGTCTCCTCCTAAGCTTACATAGCCATAGAAGATGGCCCTTTATCTTCCGATAGCGTCAAATTAGGTTTATTAATTGTGACGGAATGAGACATACGGTTGGCTGGGCACAATGTTCAGAAAAAAAAATTATGTAAAAAATTAAAATAGCAAAGGAACTGTTGCGGACGTCCCGATGGTCCCTTGAATACGAGTACTGTGAAGAAGTTCAAGAAAGGCTTGGAAATAAGAAATGAAGTTTATTTTTGGATGAAGGCGGACCTCGATCGATGAAGCTGTGCGCCGTTGAGAATCTATTCGAAGCTCTCGTGCACTTTGTGAGACCATGTGGAGTTATGGCTTTAACATGTTCTTACGTGGCTATCCCAGTGTAATTTGTGTTGCCACAGATGTGAACATGTTAGTGCACGTTCGTTCCTGAAACGAGCCAAAAGCCCTGATCAAGGGTTGATCGCGCGCATTGCCATGTGGTGCGTTGATGGCTCGGCGTGAAACGATACAAGAGTTAGTAAAAAGTATGAACGATCGATAACCGTCCATTTGATTGTTGCTACGAATGGTATCCGAAACACGGTCAGCAATTTCAAGAAAATTTACGACTCCCATCCTTTTGGCGGGAGTGGGTGGCTGAGTACGACTCACCCTACAATCACGCGTGAGAAGATCTTCTACGAATGCTACCCCCCCCCCCCTATCATTCTCCCATCACCAAGCTCACCCACAATGACTGCCCTAGATCGACCGATTTACCTTGGTCCGAAATGATTCATCGCATGAGTATTTCCAAGGCGGAGATGGTCCATCGGCTATGGATCCACATGCCTGGGACGACGTGGTCTAGTTCGAATCCTGGATCGTGTTCACTCAGATCAACCAGGTTGCATGGTCAATACCGGTCGAGGATTTGTCGACGACTCGTCGAAGATTTCCGCCTGTTCAGTCACGCCCTCTCGCGATCATTCGCCACCTGCGAGTCGTCTGTGCTCCCCGTGCGTGCACTTTTTCTCGGTACCATCTCCCACAGTAGAGAGCCTGGCTGAGGATTTCCTTGACCATTATTTAACCTACCAGGAGGGTAAACCAGCGTCGATGACTCTTCACTCGGAGGAAGGTCAGTGTAGTTAGCGAGGCTGCCATTTTAATTTCGTGAAAGGTGGAAATTACGCTGTGGTCGAAGGGAGGGAAAGTTTTTTTTTTTGGAATTTTTTGTCCGAAACTTCCACGCAAATTGCAGTTTAGATATTGGAAGAATAAGGCAATTCAATTTCCGGATCTTTGGCTGTTTTGAGGGCGGTGTGCGCTTTTTTTGGAAAGTGTTCCAGTTAAGGATAGCATGGGGGGGGGGGTACCCGATAGAAAGATGTCGCGCTGCGAAAAGGCAGAGATGCGGATTGGTCAGCGGATGAGTCGCAGCGCGTGTGCTGTGATGTGGGACGGTCTATGATTCATTCTATTTAATTGACGCTGAGTCACTACTGCGACTCGTACGCCGACCCGTCAGTGCCTCTGCCTTCTCACCGCGTGACGGGCCTCCTGTCGGGTACCCATCCATCTGCATTACCCTATTACCCACGGGCGAAAAACGTTGAAAAGTTGTCGGAAGTTCATAGAATTTCTTTAAATCTTGTGGAATATGGGCCGGTCAACCAATCGATCAGCCTGGTAGCAATGCAGATAGCTCCGCCCATTACTCGCATAACCGTGAAAGCTCCGCCCATCAACATTGCTGCATTACACAGAAATTTACAATATTTTTTCTTTCTTTTCAGCTCTTCACTGGTACCCACATTATTTCATCATCACCGATTAATCTGACGCTTTTTCATTCTGCACCCATCCACCACTATGAGGCTCGATGCCACCCCGCAATCTAAAAAATTACACCACCATCAAACTAGTGTGAGCTATGGGATACTTGCTCTTGTCCATGAGGTTCTCTGAATGACAGGGGTGCCAATTCCACCTACATCGGTCCTGTATGTTTGGCTATTTTGTTTTATGAGGCGATAAAAAATGACCAGTCCCCTGCATCTCCGGTTTTCAAGCTGAAGTATGACGTTGAACACGTTCATGAAATGCTCTTGAAATTGAAACTTGTGAAATAATTATTTATTTACGAGAGAACTCGCAGAATAACCAACAAATGATTATCTTTTGCTTGCTCTGATAATGATGTCCTTCGGTGGATTGAGATACGAGCGAAAAAATTCTTCTCCATGGAGTTTCAATCCCTCTTCTGAGATGACCGGGTGCAGAAATTCAACCTGATAATTGAATTAGATTTTATTAGCAAACCGACAGCAAACAACCAGCAATCACTACACAACGATCTCCTACCGTTCTGAAGCCTGCATCTTTCAGAATTCGTTCGTATGTTTTGTTAAAGAAAAATGTCACCTTCGATTTTCCAACAACTTCTGAAATTGAAATAGTGCCATTTAATTGGACTTCCAAGTTGTTCCTGTTAGGTGAGGATCGAAAATCATGGGTACCCGTCAGGAGGCCCATCGCGCGGCAAGATAGCAGAGAGGCAGATGGGTCAGCGGGCGAGTCAGCAGCAATGTGCCATAGTGCGTACGAAGCATGGCACATTCCGTGAAGCCTGTCAATAAATCGATACAGAGCGCTCTGTGACTCGCCCACTGACCCGTCTGCGTCTCTGCCACCTCGCCGCGCGAGCCGCCTCTTGTTGGGCATCTTGTCGGGTATCCGAAAATATATTAAGCCTTATAACTATAAGATATGCTTTCGAAACTCCTACTGTACGAAACGCTGTGTCTGCAGTTGTCAGCTGAACTGTTTCAGTCATACTTAGCTTGAGCTACTAATTAGGGAATTAAAGGCCAATTCAGGGCAAAGCACTGAAATACTCGCTCCCCTAGACAAAGGTGTGGTCTGCCACTGCAGTGGTCGCGTCACCTTCGCACATTGAAACGCGTCACTAGAACGCTACGCGCTGGGGATTTCTGTAAGAGAACCTCACATGGTCCCACCGTTCGATATCATATTTCCAACGCCATGTGAATCTCCTATGCTCTCTCTACTGGCACTTCTTTGCCCTCTCCGCAACTCACATTATCTCTATCTCCTTGCCTGGCTCTTGGACATCTCTGCCGTGTGGAGCAAGAAGGCTCGTAATTCCTGTGTATTTCACAATTTTCTTCCTTTTTTCACCACTTACAGTACACGTCCCATCCCTACATTCATATTTAGGGGAGGGGGGATGACCACATCAATTTAACCCAGATTTTTGCCTTTTACTCTGGACCATGAGCATAATAAACAGCGTCACCAACCATTATATCCCTATTGCCTAAATTGTTGTCATGGATGGTTTAATTGAACAATTGCGCTAATCCTTTTAGCCAGCTAGATTGTGTAGTCGGCCTATCGTGACCCAGGCTTTGGGTTTTCTTCTCAGAGTCACAGAATCATTCGAACTGGTAATTTCCCAAAAATGAGAAGAGAACTAGCAGCGACGAAAAAGGCAAGCAAAAACCAGGCTTTAGAAAACGCTGTGTCTTTAAGTTCGAAATTTGGAGCCCTGGTTGGGCGCTGAGTATTATACAAATCCGATCTTATGGCTATGTTGCAATCTCTTTTCGACAGCGCTCTATTTTCACCGATAGAGATTCGCTACAAGTAGTTTAGTTCAGTGGTATAGTTTCTAAGCATTGATTAGTTTTCATGGAAATGAATGAGCGTGAAAGATACCTCCGTCGTCAAAGAACTCCACATCCAGCCGACGCCCATCATGAAGTTTCGTTTCAGGGTCCAAGCTCACAGCGGCTCCTTAAGTATATAATTTTGTGGAGTGATCGTTTGGCTAGGAAGTCAAATTGAAAACGGGATCACCGAATTTTATCCCTTCTTCTCGTTTTGGATTGTAATCATTTACACCATTAGGAACGATCGCTACGAGTACACCATCGCTAGTCAGGCTCTTCGAAATATTTCGAATTGCCTAAACTTCACTTCGGTCGGAATTTCATTGGAAGCAGAATATTTTAGAATTTAGCGCTATGGCAAAATTCGGAGACATCGTGGTGGCAATGCGCCCAAATCACGTGAAATAATCTCTTTCCGAAAATTGGACTAAACCTTAAGCAGGATAAGAGAGACTTCGGTGAGCGGACAATTTTCATCTCCCTCAGAACTTCCGCTCCCTCCTAGAGCTTAATCTTCGGGATGGCCCGTAGTTTGCGATAGCGTAGGATTCTATTAACACGTTGACGACAGCGCACGTTTTGGCTTTTTTCACCTCTTGGGACAATGGCTGTTTGGCAGCCGTGATATCCGTGACGCGTTACCGCGTCACGCTGTCCCACGAGATGCGTTTTTTGGGACTTAGCTCGGAAAGCAACGAAAAAAGATTCATTGGTAGCTGGGAGCAGGGATCAGATTGTGGCGCACCACAAAATTTGTCTGAGCCTTTCAAATTCCGATTTCAGAGATAGTGGTAACGTTGCTGCAGAAAAAAATCCGTGAGCCAAGAGCAATAAAGCCCGTCCAAGATAGCGGAGGGTGAGCTCTAATTGCGTGAGAACTAGAAGCTGTGCGTAACACTATCTTGCTGAGAGGGTGTAGGCAACTTGCGCGCAGCGTCGTCGATTCTAGCTTACCCCAACTCTTTCCCCCTACTCTGAACTAACGCATATCTAACCTATCGATGGACCACAGTGTTCATAGTTACATTACTATATGATCTATAGAATGAGTACAAATAACTTAGGAAGAAGTCGGGCAAGCGCTAGAAAAAGGGATGACTCAGGTGGGACGCGTCACGGCGTCGCAATGTCCGTGCAAAATGGGACGCATTACCGCGTCACGCTGTCGTCAATGTGTTAAAGAGGAAGATGAAGCTGTGTGAAAATTTCCCATCGAAGTTCTCGAAGTTTCAAAGTTAATTAAGAAAATAATTTACCTCGGTAAGCTCATCCTCATCGTTCATAAAATGTAGTACAAAAAATGCCACTGCTACGTCGAATCCACTGGTTGCTATTTTTGCTATTGAACCGTGCTCGAATCGCAGACCTTTTACTAAAAAAATACTTACATTGGTCATGGCACAGTTCGCCGTGTTCACAGCTCGCGAGGCAGTAGACCAGAAATTGACTAACCTTCTCTGTAAGTGCTACGTGCAGTGTTAATCATTTCTTCTGAGTTGTCCATACCGAATACTTCTGAGGCACCGTGCGAAAGGAGATCATGTCCGATGTGACCTGAACTCAGTGTATTCCTAGTGATTCCATATGAGCTTGTTTTAGTTTAATTTAGGCAATTTTTGGGCATTTTTTGCAAAAAATGC
>KZ345459.1:99908-117029 GCA_002352805.1 Teladorsagia circumcincta
TTCCACCGCATAGCATAGTTAGAGCCTTGGTGAGACTGTTGCTTTAAGGGTGAGGGAGTTTGGTATGGTGTGGCAGTCCTCATAAAATGTAAAAACCACCTTTTGCACAAAGGATCTTGTTCATCATATTCATTCACTGCCAAAAGCCGCACAATATTTGAAAAATCAAAGAAATGGGTCGGGAACTCAAAGCACTTTGCGATCCTGAAGGGCTTCTTTCTAAAAAATGGAATGTGAAATGACCGTAATTCGCATGAACTATTACACCAACGTACCCCTTCCATCACCTACTTCCCCTCCTCTCGATGGAAGAGCACCCGAACCGGTTTCGGAGTTGTTCACCTGAAAGAGGACTACGGTATCATAGTTTCGGAGTGCGGAAACCCCTCTCCACAGGATTCCTCAAGGTTAACGGCTGCCTGGGACATCATTTCTATATCATTTCTTCGACATTTCTGTGTGTTGTATGGCTGTTAGTACTCTATGTTTGGGAAGAAACAAACGTGAATCGGAAAGATGAGAATTTCTGAAGGAGCATGGAGCTACCGTGCCTTATTCCTCATCTCTTGGCACAATAAGTCTCTTTTTTCAACAACACAGAGCGCTTTTACTTCAGAAGATCCTCATCGCACTGAAACAAAATTGCTCCTTTCATTAGATTTTCGAAATGTCTCTACCGAAAGAATGGTTCCGTGGTCTCAAAGACACTGAGTGCTTTGCACCCGAGCTCCTCCCCCTGGGTAATCAACGCTTGGTTTTTTTCTCTTCCAATAAAAGATAATTGAACGTCATTGTTGGAAGGAGGTTAGAAGGCGGTCCCGACCACACCTCTGTGCGCCGTGGGGCCCAATTGACCAATGAAGCTCGATGATGTCATCAAAACCGTACCGCCCTTGGGCCATTGCGATCAGTGCTTTCACGTCTACAATATAATTAATTTGAATCTATACTATTAGGGTGTCTCAAAAGTTTTGAGAAAATTTCGACACTCGATTTTGCAACCATGTGGCGTGCGAATGCGGAAAAGCGGAGCCATGGGACAAATGGTGGGAAAAGGGCATGGTTGGTAGATCATCACTATGTCTGAACGATATTGTACTTCGTCGTTGGAAGTAAGTTATTATCAACTGAACTATGTCCAACCGACACAACTACCGGCGTCTTCTGCTTCATTACTACAGATCTGGTCCCTCCGCTACTCAAGCCTTGAATGAGTCATGGTCGTCGATGGGGAGCAGTGCACCCTCCCTTCACACCTGCTATGGGTGTACGCTCGCTTCTCTAGAGGAGAAATTTGCCTCGACAAAGATTCGAAGAGCAAGCCTATGATCCTCTAAGACCGACACTTTTCCAGCTTACGCTCGAAGCACTCCCTCTCGAAGTTCGAGGGAAATGGAAAGGACGACTGCCACTCCCCATTTCACCACCCTTAGGATTTTGCGCAGAAGTCGCGTTCTTGCAGCGCTCCCTGGAGTTATCCCCCACTCCCTAACTGAACACGGGCGTTTAGTGCGAGTCGGTGTGTGCCAGAAACTTCTCGACCGTAAGGGAACGAAGACATGGACAGACTTGATGATCGCTCTGGAAGATAAGTGGATGTCCTGTGAACATTCACACAGGGACCTGCGATGGCTACCACTTTAGGTGAAGCCACAAACAACCCCGAAGCGATGCGACCGCGAAAAGAAAAAAATGATCTACATATTTCTCGGCTCCACCGGATGAGATCCTACTCGAGGGTAGTGCTGTGACCGCCTGAGCATTGTGCGAACAGCTGCAAGAGATGATGTTCTGAGCCCCCATTTTACACCAATTACAAGAAAAAATCCCAGTTGGGGTGGGTAGTGCTTGACCACATCACGCGAAGACGACGACGGAGGAGCGGGAGAGACTTGGCATCATCTGGCTACCCCACCCTCTGTATTCACCTGACCTTACCCATTGTGACTACCATGTCTTCAGAAGGGTATAAGCTCAAAGCAGAAAGAAAAAATCCAACAACCATCAAAAGGTCAGTTGTGCAATAGGTGATTTGATCGCGTTACGCTCCTATTCCTGCTAGGAGAACGGCATCAGCGCCCTGCTCAATCCATGGAGAGGTGTCGTGGCTAAGAAGGGCCACTACATAGATTACTGATCATACGCTTCTTTCGTAGGAATTTTGTGTTGAATAAGCAGACCGAATTTTCTCAAAACTTTTGGGACACTCTAATACTTTATTGTAACCATGAGGTACCAGTATGATATAATACGATACTCTGCAATTATAGTAGTGTAGATTTTGAAGTAACTGCAAAACTGTCAACTCTCGACATTTCTTAGCTAGGGACTTTGGCAAATCATCGCAAGCACAACGAAATGTGAAAGTTCTTTTCCCGCCTGGGAGAGAGGCTTTGCTCATAACCAAGTATTCTCATGACAAGTTCGCATTGCGAGCTGCGGTCAAAAGTAACAACTTTCAATCGAAAATAAGTCATTTCTAGTTTTTGTTTTTTGTTCTGTCGTGGCCAAATTAAACACTTTCGAATTTTTTCCTTATTTTGCGGCAAGATAAAGTAGCCCACCAGTTCCACAGCCGACGTCGAAAACTCTCTTCCCTTTGATAAGCTCCCAATTCTGAAGAGCATGGGCTACCGTGGGTGTCACGATATGATCCTTTCCTATCCATTTCGACTGTGCGATGGAATAAGCTGTTGAAGGAAACGACGACATCTGAACCTTAGTGGAAACTGTTGGCAATGTGAAAGTGAAGCGAGAGAATTTCATTGGGGTTGCCCTCTACTCGAATCGTCTGGGAAAGGTAGCGATCTTTTGGAAAGGTATCCTCCAAGAAATCCACTGCGTGATGATGTGACCTTACTGTCTGTGAAGATAAGTGGAGAAGCTCAAGTAAGTAGACAGATTTTTATGGTTTTCATAAAGCACCTTCAAAAACTGTAGAATGAGAGCCAGATGCCAAAAGGTTTGTGGAGATTGATGGGTAAGTGTAGTCATGAGAGAAGTTGTGGAAAGTGCTATTGCAAACCACTTCGCTGCAAACAAGCGATAAGAACAGGCGAACCATATCGGAGTAGGAACAAGGTTGGTAACGTGTGCCGATACTGTCGGGTCAGTTTATTGAGCATAGGCTATGTATCGATTTCCATTTTCCCAGTGGCAGTTTTGTTATCTTTACGGAATGTCTTCACGTTAGTATGCTCCTTTGAGAGTTTCTTGCAAAGAATTACACTTACAGTTAGCCCAGCTCGCAATTCCTGAAGTGCCTCTGAAGTGCACGCGACCCTCCACCTCCTAACCTCCCTCCTCCCGACCCCATCCTTCCCCACCATTGGCTATGGTTTCAAAAGCGCCAGTTGAATCTAGTTTATCTTGACGTGCGACCAAAGTAAGCTCTAAAACTCGAAATGAGCGCAAGGAGGTAACTATCAAACAGAAAGAATTCGGAAGCTTCCGAAGCTTGGCGTAAGAAAATTTCCACATCACGAGAAATTTACGGTAGGGAGAAGCCACTCCATTTCTGATCTTATATTTATATCTTACTTGGAAATTGGAACTGGGCTATAGTATTCAGGATCAAATACTTTGAATCATGTACTTTGTATCAATTATCCAAGAAAATTGATCAAAAGCAGAGGCAGAAATTCAAATTCAAATTCAAAAACGGCAGAAATTGATGCAACACCCTTGTTCAGCTTTTGCAGATGCTCAAAAATACGAGAAGTGAAGAAAACCGAATAAAGTCAATGGGATCGGTTTTGGAGCAGTCATAAGACTATTAGGGATAGAATATCAGTATTGGAACCGGTTTCAGTGTGAACTAGACCATGAGCCAAGTAGCGTAAAGTTCAAGAGGTCAACAAGGAGACGGAATGTTCCTTTGGACGCTGTAGTATAACAGATAGCATGAAGATCATTCAAAAGTGCGCTTAGGAACAGTACTGCAATTGAAACTTCTCATTTCAACCACAGAAAGCTGTTCTCGATCGAAGTGTCCTACTGGCCCTACGTAAAACAGGGCTCTTCGGCTCCTTCAAAACCTATTTGTTGGTGTAAGTAGCCCTGCCGGCCTAAGTAATTGGCCGGGAGGAGATGTTGCATTGTGAGAAAACCGCGGACTACAAAGATCATTACGAGTTCTGGGCAATGCTAGTCACTCGAATATTTCACACTCTTCTTTTGAATAATTCAGTCCGTTGAATCGTGATCATCAGTTCTTATTTTCCATTGTCTCTTCCCTTCCTAGTAAATTTGTAAAATCCAGCAGCAGGGTCAACTGTCCGTTAGACAAGGTCCAACGAAGGGGTCGTATTTGGCCGACCGAAATGGGGGTCGTATTCGCAAAGGTTAACATCCTATACTTGGGTGAGAGGCATGGCTATCAAGCGCTTTTCCAACTATTAATCACAGACGCATGGCGCACCTCAGAGCAGATGATTGTACTACAGAAGAGTCCATATTTGACTGTTCATGTACACAAATATGCTCGCGAAGAAGACCAATGTCCTAAAACTGGGCCTAGGTCAGTAAAAGAGTGACCGCTTGGGTAGATTAACTGCTAAAGGCTTACAAGAAAAGTTTCGGAAAAATTTTTGACACGATTTCTCCCCAGCCTGGGATCCCGACTTTTGCTCACCCTGCCCTTGTTTCTTTCATATTGTCCGCCTGTAAGTCATGTAGCTCGGCAACTGTCTAAAGAAGCGAAGCATCTATTCTAGCACTTATTCTATTCACCCAGCTCGTCTTCGGAGCTTTGTTCTCCTATCCTTCCACTGGCGGGTGGTTTCGCTCTGTACTTTCTCTTTCATGGGCAACATCTTAATCGAAAATTGCTGAATGGCTCTTTGAGCAGCCCGTGCGAACGATCTCAAAGCTCATTCTGCTGGGATTACCGCGGGCGCCAGTTTCAAAAAAAAATTCAGCCTATCGCTCCTGAATTCCTCAATTGCAACAATGTTGTGAGTTACTGACGTGGCCTCAGAAACACGTTCCAGAATTCGATCATGGGCTTGCTTCAAAGGCCACAGGTGAATCACAGCTCCGGTGGGTAAGTATAGCTATTTACGAGTGTTTCCGAACATAATTAGAAAATGAGTAAAACTATCCAATGCTGGCATTAGTGGTAATAAGTGGTGGTCTATGGCCCGCTATGCAGCGACCCTGTATCTGTGCCCTCTCGTACAGCTTGCTCTTTCGTGAATTCTCGCTCTCTGCACGCTGTATCTCTTTGTCGTACCACAGCAACTTCACAGAAAAACTACGCTTTATACTTTCAGCGTTTTCCTTGACTTTCTTTTTCACTTTCAGTCCACTTGGCATTTCGACTTCATTACTGGTCCCTCTTGCACACCAACTTTATTTTAAGCGTGCTATTGAAGTTTTGTGTTGATAGGCTTCTGTTCACGATCTGTAGTAGTATTCTTGAACTTTATTCATCATACTGAACTTCGATATTCGCGAATCTGAAGCGACTTTTGAAAGATCTATGAGAGCAGTGAGAAAATGAGTCACAGTGCGATCTTCCTTGCAAGCAAATGATGTGCTTGACTAGGAATCGAATAAATAGATTCGTTTTAAAGCATCACAACAAAAACCGTGCAAAACAAAATCACAATCAAATCTAGACCGAGGCAATAATGTGTGAAGGCGTTTTTGGCTGTCATCATGTGGCAGGAGTTGCTTATGAGAAGACTTTCATGGAATCACCGACTCGAGTCCGGCAAGTCGGACATTCGGTAATTGTCGATTCAGCATGGCAAGTGTCACAGATGACCATATGGCGACACGGCAAGAACAGCACGCATGGCTGAAAAATGACTAAATATATCAAATATAAAAAAAGAAAAAGGAGGGATTGAAATCAGCCTATTTCGACCCCAAACCTCCTATAATGGGACTCGGTAACTACCGCTGGGGTCGTTAAGAAAGCCAGTACTTTCCACTCCCGATAGGGAAATAGGGACAAGTACTACTCCTCCCTCTTTTCCTCCACCTCTTCTTCTGATCGGGGAAGGGGAAGGGGGATCGCATAGAGGAAACCTTCTGAGACTGACGGTGGTGGTGAGGGTCGCGTTGAGACACCTTTGAGAGGGGGGGGGGGCTGGTCGCAAATTTCCCAATAGTGCGAACGTGACGGTTGACCCTGCTTGTTACTATACCAAATTTGCCGCTGGTTTAGCAAACATTTTTATTGGGGAAGGAGAAAAAACAACTGTTTTTCGATATGACCCCGATCAATAATAAATTCTTGATCAGCACCATAATTGAACATATTAGGTCTTTTCCAAATTGTGGTAAAAGTGGCGAAAAAGAAGCAAAGTGTTAAAATCTCAAAAATTTCATCAAGGTATGTACCTTAGTGGCCAGACATATGCAACATTCGGCGCAGGTCTTTTCCCTGAGTCGTGAGATCTCTCTGCGTAACTGCTCGCTTTCTTCGACAGCGCGCTCCTTTTCAGTTTCAAGACGTCGACGTTGCTCCTCCAGACGAGGAAATGACGCCAACTAAAAGGTGTGATTGGGAAAATGTTAAGACGGCTCTGGAACCTTCACAATGGTTCAAGAAGCAAAACCATTCGCTACCTTGATGAGGTAACAGAATCTTAAAACAAAACTAGGTTGCGCTAAAACAAAAACTGACAGATAGACAAATAGAAGTGTAGACCAGGAATAGACAAAAAAATAGACAAATACACAGACGGACAGACAACGGCCAGATAAACAAACATGCAGTTAGATAGGTAAATATTATAGATTACCAGTACTTCCAGCGACTAAGCTCCAGTGGATAAATTCCTTTGAGAATGATAAAGGTTGACAGCGGTCTGATCAGAGGACCTATGCTATGAGGGTCTGGTCACGAAACCTTTGGAGCCACATTTCGCGACTGACAGATGTGAGCAGCCAGCACACAGTCAGCCCTCGGTATAATAGCCAGGCGAGCTTCAGTATTTGCCACAATTGCGTAGCATTCCGAGAAAACTTTAGAGGATGAATTGTTCGGGCTGTAAAACTCTGGTGAGATTCATAGATCTGACACTATTTCTGTGGCTGCTGATGTTAGAGTAGATAAGGCACTGAAGTCCAGGATAAACGAAACATTTGGAAAAGTTGCAGAAATAAACATCTTCTGCGAAAAAGCCCTAGCACAATCAAAACAAGGAATTCCCGAGGAAAGATGAAACGTATGACATCTAAGGCGAAGGGTGCTGACTCGTAAGCAAAAACTATTACCCTCCTGCTGAAATGAGGTGCTAAGATAGACCTGCGGATGGATACGACTGTACAGGGTCAGGATTGAAGACGTCGGTGCTATGATGCGCACGGTCACTGGCTAACTGAAGGCACTAGAGCAGCGAGTGCGTCGGTATGGACATATGCTGAGAAGTTCACATGGTCATCAAACGATGAAAGCACTGGACTAATCATAGAAAGAAGCAGGATCATCGTTCGTCCTGCAGATCCTAGCGGAGGGCCGTAATAGTGTGCAGCTATCTCACAAGTGGTGGTGGGGGGGGGGTCGTGTCGAGACATCCTGAAGAAACGGAGATCGTCAGAAAAATTGTTAAAAGGCTAGGGTTGACCCTACTGGGAAGCGCTGGGCCGGCTGCTACCGCTACAAGTTCTGATGAAAAACTTGAGGTGCGCTTCCTAGGAGTCAGGAGAGAATATGCTAGAAAATGGAGAGAACGGTGACACCTAATAAAAGCAGTCCATTCTGCGATAGTGCGGTATCAACGCGGGTAGAAGAGCGAGAGCAGGAACGCCTATGAATATCTCGGAAAATCTAGTGTTTTTGCTACAAGCTAAACTGAACATTAGAACTATAACCCCTCCCGTCGAGATTGCTCCTTCAAGAATCACTCACAACTGAAGAGGCTGAGACACAGAAATACTAAAGAAGTTCGCAACCAAATCATAAAGCCCTACGATGACCTGAACCGAATCAATACAAAAACTGTGGAGACAGTACAAAACTAGTACCACGAGCATTCATGCAATACTCACCAATTGTTCGTGATATTTTGTAATTTTTCTATTAAAAATCTCATTGGCTTCCTTTCGCTTCTCTTCTTCTTTTCGTTTTAGCTGATATTCGGTCATAATCTTTTCCAGCAACGCTTCCGGTTGCTTAACACGAGTTTCAATAAGATGGCGAAAAATAAACGAATGACTCACTAACTGTTTAGGACAAACCAGTTGAGAGTTGCGATCTTCAATCTCTTGAATTCGTTTTGTTTTCTCGCGCAGCTGCCTATCCTTTTCCTTGATGTCTGCCGCTAGGGCGTTACACCGTTCGGTGAGGGTCCGAATAGACTAAAATGGGAAAATATAGGTCAGGTACAACTCTAGAAAAACGACCCCCAGAGAGCTGAGCATTACAGATAGCCCAGCCCCACCTCTCCTACCTTCAACTTCCCCATATGTCGAGCACGACTTTGTCTCCGAGGGATCAGCTGTTTCCAAGCCTATGTGATCTTTCCTGTGAATCATTTTATCGATAAACCTGGCTCATATCCTTGCAGAACTTACTCTACTGACCTCATCCTCCGGATATTACTAGTATTACGAGAACTGCACAACTATTTTCCTACACCCAAAACCAGAAATGGCCATCCTGCACCACCTTGCTTCAAAAGGGATCCTCGCTGTCAACTCCCTCCGGCTTCCCAGCTGTTCTACACAGTTTCAATGCCCCTGGCTGCATTTCTGACGAAATACCCATGCTGGGGATCACACATACCTCCTCCAGAGCGGATATTTGCGTGTCGTACTGCTTTTTTCGATGCTCGGCCAACTCTTTCTGATCTTTCGCTTGATGTTCATTTCGAAGATTCTCCAACGTCTGAAACTACAAAATGTCTTATATTCTAGCTAAAAATCTCGGAGATAAGCAAAAACTCACCAAACGATCCGTCAGCGCCTGTAGCTCGATCACAGTTTGATTCAGCTGCTCCTTTTCTCTCTCACTCTTCTTGAACTCTACATTCTATAATGAAATTTTTCACTGACTGCTGTCTTTTGAGTATAATGATGTTCGCAGGATGTAGTTGGAGTGGTGAAATGGCGCCGCAATCAGGCCTACGGTGATAAACTTACAACCAGTTCAAGGCCCGGCCAGATAAGCCCTACTCTGCCCACTAATTGACGTATTCTTCCAGGGGGGTAACTAAGGGGTACTCGATAGGAAGCCCGTTGCGAGGTGAAAAGGCAGAGACGCAGACGAGCCAGCGGACGAGACGTAGCGCGTATTGTGCAATACTATTGCAGGGAACGTACTATAGTATACACTATTTACCTTGAAGGAATTGCTACAGTACGCGCGGCTCCGCTGACCGCGTCTGCAGCTCTGCTTTCTCGTCACGCGACGAGCATGCTGTCGGGTACTCGGGAACAAAATAATCTGCACGTTTGCTGGGCCCGCCAAGACAATGTGTGGAGCATCTCGCATTCGAATGCTCTTACAGTAGTAATCATCGTCAGGCTTTTTATCCTCCTTTTGATCCAGGCTTTTTTTCCTCCTTTACTCATATACTACATTCCGAGACGGAGCAGTGGCAGGAAACACAGTTCTCATCGCCAGACCTATGGGAACGCTCGCAAGAGCGAGAATTCTGGCTTGAAGCGACATCACAGCGGAAGTCGTGTCGAAGAACCTATTTGTTTGGAATAAATTAGCCCACGAGTATCACAGATGTGCCGTTTTCGCGTCTGAAATTACGCGACAATGGCGTTGGGACTTCACAAAGTAAACGTCTGGCGACAAATGTTAACTTATGGACGAGATACCTCGCGCACACCCCATGATAGGCAGCGTGGATTACGGCGGTTTATAGACTTTGATTTTGCCTCAATGGTCCTGCCGCGAAAGACTAGAGTACAAACGATTGGAGATCAGTTGAATATCCCAGGACTAAGCCGTGGAGAGGGGAGCGAGTGAGCTGCGAGAGAACGCAGTGGCGATTCAAAGGGGGGATCTGAGTCCAAGTAAGACTAAGTTGAGCGTTTAGGCCGAAGTGGCTAATTAAAAACGCGCAGGCTAGTGGAGCCATGAAACAAGCAGGTCCGTACAACTCGTCCGGCCCCGCCCCTCCATATTTCGAGAAGGCAGGGAGGGTATACTTCTTGATGGCTTGATCAAATTTGTTTGCTTCTTTGTTCATTTTCAGTCAACTCGGCGCCCGCAGCTCCATTATCAAAAGCTGTTCCTCTACAAATTTTATCAGGGGTGGGGGGTCGTTGTAACACTCTTTAACCACGTTAGTTATTCCGAGACGGAGCAGTGGCAAGAAGGGCACCTTTGGGTGCCCTTTGAAGCAAATCTCATCATAGTCAATCAGACCTCCCAATTCGCGATTTACATGGCTAGCCATAAGATTAGAAATAATCAGATAGTTCAAATACACTTCAATTTGCAGTATCAAACAAAGCTCGAATAAACGACTGGTCAGTATCGATAATTCTACCGCTTAATTATATTATAACTTTCTAAGTTCTAATAGTCACTGGAACAATCTTTAGTATCTTACCATGGTCTCATTACGACGTTGGAGTTCGTGTAAACGGTCTCGCATCTCTCTTTCTGTCATCTGGTGCTGATCGTTTATCCGCTCTAGGTCATGGATCCGTGCCTGCAAAATTTTAGATTTTGGAAAGAACCTCGCTTCACAAATCCCGATGAACCGTTCGTCACCTTGAGCCTGGCCATGTGACTGTCAGCCGCTTCACGATCGCGGATTTTTTCCCGTTCGAACGTTCGGAGAAGTCTTGAGAGTTGCTCGCCTCGTGGACTTGTAGAAGGTGACCCTGCATGGAACGACGACGACCGCGGCACGTTTTTTGATGGACTGCGGTAGGTTCTGAATGCGGTGAGTATTCGAAACCCCTAGCTGATTCAAATATGAAAATATGGGATTGCGGGTACACGACAGGAAACCCGAGTCAGTGGACGAGTCGGCGGCGTATTGCGACTGTAGCGATTGCGTCAAGTTAAAAAAGGTGTACTATAGCAATTCCCAAATAGCAGTGACTCGTCCACTGACTTGCCTGCGTCTCTGATTCCTAGCCGTGCGACGAGCCCCCTGTCGTGCAACTCGTGGGTCGCAAACCTCAGGTCGTTAACATCTCTTTCCAACGGATCAGCTAATTTTGCCGAATTAACACGGACAGAAGTGCTATTCAAGGCGTCTAGCATGGCGTTTGTACTTTCGAACGGTAGATACAACTGTAAACAAGAGATGATACTCATAACAATTGGGCATTTCGTGCTCATCTTCCTGTCCACTCTTTCCAGTTCAGATATACAAAAGGCTTGTTTACCTAGTGTGACACTTCGAGCATTCTCTAGCAATTTTTGCGCTCTGAGGGGTGCGCGAAGTCTGGCACCTGTCTGATTGTGAGTGCACGAGAAAGTGAAACACACCCCCTCTTTGTCCTTCTCCAATGTCGTTAGTGTTTCGAGAATGACATCTTCTTGATAGCCCATGTCTTTCGCGAGTTTGAGTTGACTCTGAAACAGCTTTCAGAGAAGAAAGGAAAATTCGCAGGAATCAACACTCCCTGCGCCTTTTTAAATCAATTCTTGTGTTACTACTGGACTATGGTAAAGAGCTGGAATGACGACCCAGGCGCTATCATTCTGCGCTTGCACGATCTGGGAAACTGGATCCCATGAGCCTTTCTTCACTTTGAAGAAGTCGAGTAGGTGCTCTTTCTGTCTGCAAGTGAAGGTGTAAGCGGTGTAGTTTTGAGTGGTGCAACCTACCACGCGCACGATCCGGGAATCGCATCCCGGCCTACGCTACAGGCAGGAAACCGACAGGAGGCCCGTCACGTGGCGTGAAGGCAGAGACGTAGACAGGCAGTGGACGAGTGGCAGCGCGTACTATTACGATTTGGCGTCAAGTTATATAGATACTATAGTACGGCACACTCACGCGTACTGTTACGTATCGCGAACTGTTGCGATTTGGTGTCAAGTTATATAGAAAGTACTATAGTACGACACACTGCGACTCGTCCGCTGACTTGTCTACGTCTCGGACTTCTCGCCGCCCGACGGGCCTCCTGTCGTGTTCCCCAGACAAACGAGGATTTCCATAGACATGAGATCGTTACTGGGCTTGGCATGATAAGAACATTCACATGTAAATTGGCTGGGACCCGCAAGCTACTGCATGGGCGTGACCGTGCAAGTGCTCGCAATAATGCTGGGATATGGGCAAAACTCTTGGTCCCAGGCGAGAATCGAACCCAGACTCCTCGCTTTCAGGGCAGTTGACAGCTACCGATTACGTCAATGGCACCGGTTTACCTAAGCCCACCTTCCAATGGTGTATCGCGTTTTGTTTGCTCTCCCCATTCTTGCGATAACCTTATGAATCAAAGCGTTCGTACTTTTTGAAAATTTTACGCTTCCTTCTCAGGGGATCCCGATACGACCCCCTACATAGCCATTGGGCAGGTAGGAGGGTGAATTTCGAAAAAAAAACCTTCTTCGACGACCCCTCTCTCGCAAGCGTGACACCTCAGCTTCTACAATGCGACATCCCTTTTCGAAATATCGACATTCGCCAACCCCTAATACAACCCCCTTCGTTGGCACTTGTATACTTGCACCAACGGAGGGTTGACCCTGCGGAACACTGCGACCAAAAATAGCAGTTGAAAATCAAAAACAAGCTTTTCACCGTATATTGATATAAATGCACTACTATGGTCCTATCCCATCCCATTAAATGCTACACTCGCCTCCACATACGTGTGAGACCGCCCCCGTCCCCACTGTTTGCGCGTTGTCTTTGTAATCACGGGTAAAAAAGAGAACACGGCGCGATCTTCACGTATTCAACGCTTGGCAACATTTTCCACCTGCCATAGTTGTTTCCACACTTTTTTTGGGACCATTCAACATCGTTCATCGAAAATGGATTTCATTCCACCACTAAAAAAACTGGACTGACCTGAAGTGACAGTGTTGCCTGCTCGGCCATGTCCGCACTCCAGTGTAAAGATGACGAAGAGTTCGCTAAAATAACAGTTTACATTCACACAGGCATCACAAAATTTCACTGAATTCAGTTCAAGGGGTTTTGAGATTTCAAGCGATAAAGAAAATCGATGAAATGATGTCGAGAGTGGTGGGGATGATGATGGTGAAAGTGCAATACAACATTGTTCGATAGAGGTCCTATGAATCGGATTCCATACCAGTTCATTTAAACCTGTCTCCTCATTCTATTTCAATACATTTTTTACGACACAATTATTTTTGACGTGTTGGACGGATCATCCAATGCACTACCACACCTAAACCCATTTTCAATTCCTCAAGCGAATTTGATTTCGAAAAAGCCGCAGGGGTGGGTTCCCCTTGCAAACCTTGACTAAAAGATAGGTTCGAAAAAGCTTGATTCACTTTTGAGCAATCCAAGCGCTATGAAGGATTGATTACTCAAGAGGATTTCGTAACCGACATAATTCGACGCAGAAGATTGCTCTGCTTTCTCATAAAAATTCAAAAAACGTAGCCGTAAAATCAATATTGCGTTTTGGGGAGGTTGCTAAGAAAGCGAAGTGAATGGAAAGCTCACTCTCTTTTTGGGACTACATCCAAATCATAACGGCCGCTTGACCGCCCTCCCTTACGTTGGGCGGACTCTTCGACATTACGCAACAATGCATGCAGGATCCTGTGTTCCTTAAAGGCAGCGGTGACGATGGCCGGAGGGCGGTGCGGTTTGATGACGTTAATGAATGTCATTGGTGGACTAGACTCTTCAGCGCCCTGGGGGGCGTCATTGGGAACGTCTACTGAAGGCGGAGTACACGATTAAAAGGCAGCTCATAAGAATTAGGGTAGAAGTGGTCGGGACAAAGGAAATACCAAGAAAACGGCCCAGAACCCGAAAAATGGGACCCCTTCCGTGCCAGCTGATTTCCGCGCTGATGCGACGCTCATCGATGCTGCACTCTTCAATGCTAACGCTCCTATGCTGAACGGCTAGAATACGAGTAGCCGGGGGCATATCCTCCGCTGCAAATTGCGTGTCGGTCCCTTAGAAAGTCCACCTGCCTTTCTATTAGGTGCTTTCCTTTCTTCGACATTAATCCTTATCGCAGAATCCTCCACCAATGCCTTCTTACCATTGGCGTTCAATATCGCAGCACCCTCCAGCAAGGTCGAGGGAACGGCAATGGTTCGTCGAGGATTTTCGCCTCTTCAGTCACGCCCTCCCGCGCGAACGTTCACCCTCGCCACATGCGAACCGTCCGCGCTCTCCGCGCGCACATTCACACTTGATACTACTCTCGTATAACAGAGAGCCACTGTCGAGAAACTGCTCGACATTTATTCACCGTGCTCTCCAGCAATCGTGATCAGCGCCCCTGAGGCGGCCGCATACTGGTCAACCAAGGTCTAAGACCAAAAGCATGGGAAGAAAGTTGAACCCACACATCCATCTACCATGCTGCTGAACGGGTCGGGTGATTATTTAAAGCAAGTCTTAGAAGGGTGAAAGTGGGCGTGGCGTACAGAATATGCACTCCTCTTGCCAGCCGTGGAGATCCGTTCACGATCACGATTTACATCGTGAATCGACTTCAATAGTCCTTGTGGTCCCAAAACGATCGCGAAAGTTCTGTACGCCACGCCCACTTCCACACTGCTGAGACTGCTGCTTTAAGTGAACACTTGAATTATAGCGACGAATAAGTCAACTTTAAAAAGCGGTAGAATTGACGATTTTTTTTGAAACGAATACTATCGTGTTTGCAAAGGGCATTGGTCCATTTTTGTCATCGCACGTACTATTTCCAGGTTTTTCTGCAAGAAGTCACCTATTGCGATTAGAGCGGCTTCAATTTGGTAGTAAATATCAGGGCTCAAATAGGCCACCCTCAGACAATGAATCACGCCCACTCAGAGATACTCCCTAAGACCAAAGGGAACGAATAATGCAAGATACTTCTCGTGGTGGAACGTGGCATTTGCAAGCATAAATAAGTTACTAAATAAATTGTTGGACTTCTCTTGATGTAAGTGAGCTATTTATTGACAAGTAGAGACGTAGTGCTGACACAGCAGAGCGCAGTGGATAGCTTTTTGCAAAAAAAAATTGAAAACACTAAGGATGATAACATAAATGGATCAATACCCGTTGTAAATTCGACAGTAACATTCCAGAGCTCAATCGATTTGAATCCTTCATATTTAACAAAATATACAGCTCGCACAGGTCACTCATCTCCATTAAACGGAAACGATTTGCGTGGCACTCACCTGGCTTAACTCTATGGACAGATTCAAGTTTTTTTCCGGTCAATCTTCACGTATTAGGAAGTTCACTTAGGTAGACTGGATTTACAAAACAAGATACTAACAATATTTCTTCCTTCAATTGTATAGGACAAAAAACGTGTAAGATGAAGACCCGTTCTTGAAAAAAAAAGACTGCTAATAGTGTCAGTTCACGCATAATCCTAGTTTTACTTTTCTGCTTCTTTTTAATTTTAAGCTTTTCCACGTGAAGCCGATCAACCTCAATAGAATTATTACATGTTATTAACTATTAATATTCCAGCAAGAAGCTAGAAGCTACCATCTCTCAACACCCCCCAGAACCTTAACCCAATCTCTCCTGATTTGTACAACAATATGCACTTTTATTCCCCTCTCGAGCAATAAACCTGCTTGAAAGCAGTATTTGATCCTACTGAGTTTGGTTGATCGGCCTCAATGAATCAGGAATTATGTACAGGTACCATGTGGGCCGCCAGTAAAAGGAAAACAGTTTAAAAGCATCGTGAATAATCTTTTCCTTTTCGAATAGTGGCCCACGAGGGTCAGTAAAGACATACAGACCGAAGATGCAATGTGTGTCGAGACAAAAAAGATTCTGAGATGAGATAGCATACAGGACGAGCGAGACGCAGACACTTTGCCACGTAAGCGGCGCTTCGTGAGCAACAGCAGCGCAACTAAGTAGAAATTCTAATCGCATTTCCTTGAGCTACGGCAACGGCATATATTCTAGCACTAGTCGCTCATTTCTTCTCATAAAAAAAATCTGATCCAGCTGATTATGTGTATTACGCACACAAGCCATCGCAATCACTGCCTTTGACACATCCTCAAGGATGTGGTTAAATGGCCAACGTTGAGTGGGGCTTCTTTATCATTGAATCTCCCACAGATCTTCACCAACCCCCCCGCCCCCAAAAAAAACAATCAATAAAGCTCTCACAAATTTTCACTGAATCTCTCAGAAACCCAACAAAATAAATCTCTCGGAAACCAAAGTCTTTGACCTTCGAATGGAAGATCAAAATTCCTGAAAAGCGGGCATAATAGGAAAGGAGAAACGGAAAAAAGAAATGCAGCTCCCAAGTGGAGTGCAATACTCCTTGGGAGGGGCCCATTGGGAATGTGTTGAGTTTTGATTGTGTATCAAGACTACAGGATGGCTTGCAATTGACAGTGAGGTGGTTGTAAGAATAAGAGTCAATAAATATGCAGAATGTTTGTATTTGCGTGACAAAACGCATTGAAATAAGTTTTTATGATTCCGAACACGAGTTATGATTCATGGCAATCCGATTACGGACAACCTGGGAAAACAATCGCACTAAGCTTCTGTTCCACCAAATAAAAAAAAAGAGAACTTCAAAGGCGGAAGTGCCATTATCAGAACAGAAGAGCTATTAAAACCTTTTCCGAATTCGCGGTTGCACGGAAAAGTGCTACTGCAAAAAATGATCAAAACCAGTACAATCAGGTCACTTCAATGACGGGCAATTTGTGAGCGCGAGTGAATTCGACGGGGTTTTGCGCGAGTCGCATGTACTTACCTATCTTTGCTGGAATTATCGAAACTGATATTATTGAGATTTGAGGTAAAACTCTACTTTCCGAGCTTTACTTCAAGCAGATAGCAACCATGGTAATCAATTATTGATCTGAATAATCCATTTCGAAGACGGCGGTGGTTTCCATTTGATTTTTGGTCGGGGGGGGGAGGGGTGTATCAAAAGCAATGATGGGCATAGAACACATCTAGTTGCACGGCTCGCTGATCCTTCAATTTTAAGCAACACCCACAACAGAAGACGCCTTGAAGAATC
>KZ345459.1:117759-131450 GCA_002352805.1 Teladorsagia circumcincta
AAAACCGTTGATATGTTCTGAATTGCCAACCTTCATACAACTAATATTTATGGTTAGAATTGATTATCGTAAGTTTGTGCCGAAATGCGAACGAAATGTCAGTGCACCAGTAATTTTGCCCCACCCTGTATTCATTGAGTTGGATAGAGTAGCCCACGTGTAGTACAGATATGACGTGGCTGCGACTCGAAAGTGCGCTACAATGGCAATAGAGTCATATAAGGCTGGCTTATGGCTATTAATTTCAGCTACTGGAGGAGTTTTCGTGGCGCACAGTCCATAATACGCAACGTGGACTATGGCGTAGCGGCTAATATAAATACGCGCGGGATAGCCGAGCCGTAAAACAGGCAACTTAGATCATCTCGTCTGGCCACGCCCCTGCCTGAAGGCAGAATTCACGATGAAAATGCAACCCATTCCAAATTAAATTCTAAGTCAGTGATGGCGAGTGGTACCAGAAAAAGGAAAAACCATGAATAACGGCCCAGAACCAGAGAAATGGGACCATTCCTTTCCTGTTGATCTCGGCATTGATGCAACTCCAATCGTTGTGCCCTCTTCAATATAACGCCCTCCCTGATATCTAATCACTCGCTGCGTATAGATCTGCGGCGAGTGGTGAGATCATCGATGGGCGTGGATCGCCAAGTGCGCCAAGAGTGAGCCAGCTAGGTCAAATCTTCCCTGCCGATTGCGTGCCAAGCACCCCCCAGGAGGTCCGCCTATCTCCCCACTGGGCAAGTTTCCCCTTCTTCGACCTTCGTTCTTCTCGTGGAATCCTCCTTCAAGGAGAATTTACGTTTCAGCTTTGTTGACGATTTTCCTTGCTTCTTTTTTCAATCTTTGTCAATTTGGCAATCACAACTTCATTGTGAACCGCTGTGACCCCACAAAGTCGATCTGGGGGTTTTGCGTTGGGTGCTTATACCTCTAAATATTGTAGAATTCATCCAAAATCGTAGGAGAAAGGAAAAAATGAACAAAAACAAGATCTTCATCCAGATGGAAAAACTTTGAAAGTGAGGATATTCAATATATGTTCTCGAGAAGAATTCACTGCAAAATATTAACAGAAGAGGAAAAAAATTATAGCAAATCGGAAAAACTCAAGATAAAAAACGTTATTACTCTGCATTAGATAATGAAAGTATCAAATGGAAAAGTCTAAAACTCCTTGAACATATCACATGTAACTATGTGGTCAATCACTGCTTGATTCAATGTTTATCAGTTAAAGTATAAAAAGAAGCTATCACGAGGTGACCGATTGACGATGCGATCAGCTGAACACGAATGCACTTAGCATAACAACTCACTTCTTTTCAGAGGTTGTGCCTCGACGAGACCGTCATGACTGTTCATTGATGACACTGAGCCTTTAGTGTTGGAATGACGACGTTTTATCTGAAAACCGAAGAGTAGTGGAAAAACACTCTGAACTAATCTGGTCATTTCTGTGAAATATCAAGTTATATGAATTTGAAGGCGCAGTCCACGATGAGTTCATGTGGATGGGTGAAAGAAAGCTGTTAAAGGTCGTAGCAGAGGTGCTGTTCTCGCGCTTTTAAACTGAGAAGCGCCCATGATAAGGCGCTAGGGTCTTGTAAAGAACCCCTTCCGTCGCTTTCGTTGATTTTTGCTCGCAACGTGTAGGTGTCTGGGTCATCTGGTCCGTTGTGTTAGCTCACCAACTACCTTACTCCTCTGCGCTTAGTGTCTCCTCATCTTAAGTAGCGAGTTGAAACGCGCCAATGCCAAATACGTATTATTACACACAATTAGGAAAGACGAGCATGAGACAGTCTGACATACAATAACGGCCAGAAGCGTTCTCTGAATATTTTTCACGGATTAGTTCTTTGGGGCCATCGCAAGATACAGGGGTATCATGCAGGGGTAAGTTGGGAGGACACAGGAACTTTGGGGAAAACGAAAACTGCTGACGCATTTTGATGTCTCTCCTTCACTTCTGAGGCTTAGTCCCCTTTCTGAAAAAAGGAGATCCTTAGAACGGTTGCGAATGCATTGCCATCAAAATTCCCCGACATGCGGAAGCGCCCATTTTCTCGCCCAAAAAAGTCTTGGAGTCAAGTAATCAATTTAACTTTTTTGTTCTGAGGCTTCGATCCTTTTTATTAAAGATTTGAAATTGTTAGTTACAACATCTCGAGTAGCGGACAGGAAGCTTGCCGCGCGGCGAGAAGGGGGAAGAGACACAGACGAGTCAGCGGACGAGACGCAGCGTACTGCAGTGATTTCGCGTCAAGTTGACTCGAATCTACCATAGTACGTTTCAAATCTCACACCATGCGCAGCGACTCGTCCGCTGACCCGTCTGCGACTCTGTCTTCTCCCTAAGCGACGGGCCTTCTGTTAAGTACCCCAACATATCGATATGTGAAGAGAACCAGTCAGGTGGGAAAAACACTGTTTGAAAACCGTGGGAAGACTTCTGACCGCTACCTTGCGTGCTCAGCGTAAGGCCGTTTCGGATAAGTTATGATAAAATAACGAACACGGCACCACTGGGATTACAATAAACGATTGGTCAAAAATTGCGACGGTTCTTCTAAAACGTCATGAAATATAAAAGAGTGATAAACTGACGTTCGCATCAGATTTCTTCTGAAATCGAGGTGGAGTATGAGTTGACGTTTTGGCAGCCAGCGGTGATGGCGTCGCGACACCATTTGATGAGACCGTCGTTGACCCCTCAGAAATAGAATATTACTCTCTCTACCTTCCGAAATTTTATCAAATATATCATATGATTCAAATTCAGCGCCAAATTCCGGCGGCACTTCTGATATCCTTTCCTTCTTATTCATCAATTATTTCTCTGATGAAGTGATCTTTTTTGCATTGCTACCATTTGCTTTAACGATGAAAAGGCAACCCGCTGGAAACTAATGGTAAGATAGAGTTGGTCAGTGATGTAAGAAAGAAGAAAAAACCGATAAGCATGGCCTAGAACCTCAGGAATGGGACTTTAGGCTCTCGCTTTGATGTGACTCTCACCGGTGTTGCCCTCTTCAACGCTATCTCTGCTGAAGCGCTAGAGACTCAGTAGCGGTAAGACGCGAGAGGGGGCGTATGGGCCAACTGCACAGGAGTGAGGCCATGTTAGATTGCCAGAGTCATATTCTTCGATGCCAGTTGCGGGACGGTCTGCACCCTCAGAAGGCCCCCTGTTTCTCCGCTAGGTAACTTTCCCCTTTTTCATCATATGTTCTTCTCGTGAAATCCTCCTCTGAAGAATCGGCACGTTGTTTAAGATTTTTTGAATGAATAACTAATCAAATAAACAAGTAGTGTTACAAGTAAGTGTTGGTAGTTATTTACTATTCCTCATGTGAAAAGCAGCTTGCTGAACATACATGATCGTCGCCGATGATGCCCCCTCCAGGGTGAATAACAGTCGAGGAATTCCTCGACCATGGCTCTCTGCTGTGCGAGAGTAGTGTCGAGAGTTAATGCACGCGCAGAGGGCTCAGACGACTACCAAGACGCGAGGGTGAATTTCCACGCGGGAGAGCGTGAAAGAACGGGAGAAAATCCTCGAAGCGGTTGCCGTTTCCTTGAGCGATTTTCACCCTGTCCCCTCCCCAAAAAAGTGGTCCGGTGTAAGGGACCGTTCGCTTGTGCTTGGGGATCCGTACTTCTGCTATCAAGGGATGCTAAAGACTGCTCCATTTTCGCTCCTCCTTCTTTTCAAGAAAAATTCCGCAACTAACGCATTGTGTCTATAAGAAGGGTCTAACACAGCCTTAAGTTTCTAGCAACAATATATTCAGAAGTTTCAAAGGAACAGCGGATACAGCCAATGAGAGAGGAAGGAGAGATTTCATGCTTGAGATCCAGGTCTATTCTTCTCCCACAATGTGCAAAACCAGCTGTAATGCAATCGACTTTCTCTAAGCCCAGTGGATATCCTCGATTTTTGAACCTAAATACTTTATGAAGCCACCCCTCTTGTTAGGGACAGCCTCTGTTCGAAGAGTGCCATCAGTTACTAACAGATATCCCAAAATGTAGGAAGATCGAAGAGTAACTCACGGGCATAAGCACACTTCGTTTGTTTTGATCAGCTAACGAAAGCTCCGAAGAACTCAGAGAATTTAACGATTTCGATCGGCGTTTCTGACGAATCAAGGCCTAAATAAGTTAGCTTAACAGGGACCAACCAATGAGATGCTCGAGCTTCGCCCTGAAACATAACTCTATATTGGAAATTATCATAAAAATGCGCACCGAGAGTGGTTCAACGTCGATTTGGTAGAGATGAGTACGCTCAATGCAGTTGGAGAGATTGCAGTCGCCATGCAAGTAGACGACCTCCTCGCCACATTTTTGCAGAGAAATCTTACCGTTTGGAAAATGATGTGAAAGCATCAGGTTAAGCGGTAACCAAGTGAGATTCCTGGAATCACGTAGTAAAGGAGCCTCCATGGAAGATACCATGGGACAAATAATCAAGTCCAGACAAGTGGCAGGGACAGGAGGTGCGGTCAGTACATGCAAAGTTTGTGACTTGAACCCTGTATCGAATCCCGCCTAGGACACTCACACACCACTCACTTCGAAGCCAGTCTTGCGCTTGACATGTAGAACTTTTCTTTCAACACCATCCCAATTCAATAACACCATAACAATACTGTACAACCCCAAAAATACAAGCCTCTAGCCGATGTCAGACTTTGTGAATCCAGCGAATCGCTGCATTCACAAGATTGCTTTCAAGCTATCTTTTCATTGAATTCTATTATACTACACTTACGTTAAGTTCAGCAGATAGAAGTTTGGTCTGAGATTGCGGACATTCTGATTGGCATAGATTAAAGCGAATTCCTCAAAGCACTGCACCGTCTTACTCATGTAGTCATCTGGTGGCGGAGAACCCTGAGTTCGTCTAACTTCGCATTTTCCACAGGATGGACCTGCAATAGTGTAAGTTTATTTTGGCAGCTTAATATTTGGTAAGGCGGAGCTGGTGGCAAGAATAAGCAAGCCGTTTCCAGTAGGAATTTTTGAGCACAACAAAGGGCAGAATGTAGGTGAAAACAGCGAACAAAAACAAAACAAAACAACGTACCAGTGAGAGGAACAAGCATGAATCTGGAATAGTCATGTCCATAGAAAAGATACAAGTGATTGCGGGATATGAATGGACTTGCGAATGTCGCTGAAACGAAATTTTTATTCGCTGCTCATCTTTAAAATATCTCTAGAGCTTCCCCCTTGGTACTAACGTTGTTCAGTAATGTCGCTTCGCCCTTGCTGCGCTCTAAAAAATCGCACATGCATTCCCCAGAAAATTTCCAAATTCAATCTACGTACATTGAGTGAGCATGCGCATCACGAATGGTAAGAAGCAATGCTGTGCAATCCGATTAAATCGTGTCACTGAAAAGCGAATTTGTTCCAGAAAAAAGCGCTTAGGGTCGAGCCAGCAGCATTGTGGATTGAAAAAACTTTAGGGTAAAATACGGGGTTGAGGAAGAACTTTCTTCACATCCGAAAAATGCATTTTTCATTTACGCGAGGGGTGGAAGGTGTAGTGGCAAATGACGCTGCTTACCACGTTGGATAAGGAGATCAAATACTGCATCATACGTAGCCCAGGCCAACCAGGTTTCCCATCTTCGGGGTCGGTTGATCGGTACCAGAATTCCCAGCGAGGATCAAAACGCGACTTATACATCGGCTGGTCGTGGATAAATCGCTACGGTCCAGAATATTGGTAATGAATATGAAGACCACAACTGCTATGTGGACTTTTCAAGCAAGTTGTGAGTGGTCACAGCTGGCAGGAGATGCAAAACAAGAAAAGGGACCCAAGTGGCCTTTACACGTGTTACAACTTTCATTTGTAATACAGAGGTCATCTGACGCCAAATTGACAAATTTTTTTGCTCTATTTCTTGCCATACTTGACAGCTCCTTGCTTGGAGAATCCATGTTACAGCTTTGGTCCCCATATTTCTTACAATAGTAGTATTCGACCCTATCGATTCATCTAAGCCTCCATCCCAAGTCCCTGGAAGTTGAAAGCCTTCCCTAGTAAGTAGCGTACACCGAGCAGCGGACTATGGCGATGACCCCACTCATAATGACTTGGGTACAATGTCGAGTATATAAGGGTTATATAACCTTTGAGGGACACTCATCTTATCTTCTTGTAAGCTGTAACTGAATCTTAGGCTTTTTTGACCTCACTGAAATGTCCATCTCAAAATTTGCTTATCGATCAATACACGTGAAAACGGATTTTACCATCGAAAATCTCTCTACTCTGCAGAGAGATGGTGTATTTGTCGCCAACGGACGAGCTCAGGAAATTCGACACATGGAAGAGTTCGATAAAACTGCTGGCAGGAGATGTTGACTGCCATCGAATTGGATATGATAGAAGAACGACACCGGCTTCGTCACGAATCAGCACCACGTTCTTTCCTTTGCTGAAAACTCCACTGTTTTCAAAGACTGTTCAGATATTAAGCACGAGGAAACCTACGCGACGGCGATGTTGGTCTTATGGACCGCTCCGGTGATTTCAACGACGAACGCATCGCTGTCAATGGTGCCTTCACAGATGAAAAACTCGCCGGTCGCTACTCGTTGCAGACAGATCAACAACGAACCCCGTCGACAGAAGGCCAGATCGTAAATCTGAAAGTCAAGATAACAATTTTTTGTGGCCGTTGAACAAGATAGGCTGGAGTCCCTTCAGTCGATCTCCCCTTATCTTTGCCTCTGACCAACAGTTTTCGTTGGCGCTATAGCAATATTCCCGACAAAATTCCGTAGAAAATGATGCAAAATATTACCGAGACGTGTTTGCCTAGAACGAAGCTAGCGTAGCAAATGCTATTGCAAGACTGTTGGTTTTTAGCCCAAAATCGTTCCTAAACGAGATTTGAACTCGCATTCATGCTTCCCAAGCACCATTCTAGTCCGCTACGCTACCTCGCCTATGCACTTTATTCACTTTCAAGAGTATACATGGTTTATCGCCCGCGATACATCACCATTCATTGAAGGTGCGAGAGGTCTTGTTTTTGAAGATGAAGAGCGTGGAATTTTCATAGTGAATGGGTTGAAGACACAGTCCACGTTGGTTTCCGGTGGGTCAACCCCTTGAGTGGGTGGGGTAGAGTTGCCCACCGAAGTCGATGTTCCATTTTCTCAGCTTGGAAGTGCGCGACATGGACGCCTAAACCTTGAGAACACCATGTTCTCTCATCTTGAAACCTCGGCATTTTCGATAATGTTTTTGCCTTATTCTTCTGTCTCGAAGTTGTTAGGTGGAATACTTAATAAGGCCTCACTAAATATGCTAACAACCTCGAGGCAGAAGTATAAAGCAAAAACCTGACAACACCGCTTCAATCGCTTCATTTTTTCTCATTCACCACATGTGGGTGACTGGGCCCACTCAAACATAGTGCTCTCTGGCCCAGCCTCTCTTCTCTGAGCTCACTATCTCATTGGCTAACGGCAAAGACAAGGAAGCTTTGCACTATTCAAGGATTCTTCTCGCGTCCATCACCGGTCCAATTTTCACCTCTGTTTCCATTTCTTTGCAAGTATAACCCCTTTTTGATCACGAGCTCTGCCTCAGAGCATGATGTCCGGAGAGCACAAGTGCTGAATCTCGCAAGAGCACTTTTTCCCAGAACTAAGCATCCCTGTAGTGACCAACTTAAATGCTTTTTTCCGTTTGGGACCTGTCACAGATGAGCTGGGACCGGAGCCTTCCAATTACGAGCCGTTCCGCCCAAATCAAACACTTTTTGTAGCCAGCGATGGTCGGTCGCCACGTGAAGATAGTTGTGTTTGCTCATCACCTACAACTGACTCACACATCAAACGCTTTCGGAACCGCCTTTCGCCCCCCTCCCACCCTCTCAACATCTGGATGAAAAAATTATGGCATAGAAAGGAGTACGCCTGGAAGATTCTCGCCCTTAGCTATCGAATGCGACGATTAAACTTAACTTCTCATAAAGCTGAACTTAACTTTTCATGAAGCTGGGGGTCTCACAGAGTAAGGGGATGTAGGGAGAGTTGCTATGGCCTGAGCAAATTCCATTTTTGCAGGGTTAAGAAATCCCCGGAGTGCATCTGCCGTTTCCCTTCCGCTTTTACTGCCAGCTCGGAGCCTCCTCCCTATCCCTGCGAAAATTTCGGACTACTTAGGCGACATGAACTGTTGCAGCACACGCCCCTCTTAGGCCGATGTCAGGCTTTGCGAATCTAGCGATTCGCTAGCGGCCACGCTCGTGTCGCGCCTACCGAATCGCTCCATTGGCTTTTACCGCAACGCGACCGCAGACGCTAACGAGTCGCAAGTAGCGAATCGCTCGATTCGCGAAGTCTGACATCGGCCTCACTGGATAGGACCCGGAAGTCAATTCACCTGACAATCTTGATAAAGTGGGTCCATTCGCGACAAGCACAAAGTGTACGACGACATCTCGTGCACATCGCAATAGTAGAGCTGACTGGCTGATTTTCTGAAGTTTTCTTGATTTGATTCAGAAACATTCAAGCTCTTTCGCTTCAATTGCTCACTTGAAAATCAGTTGTCCATTTGGTCCAGCCGCTATGGATTTTCCAGGCGAATCAACTCCAGTCACAGACAAACAATCCCGCAATGTATGCGGATCCATATCTGAATTGTAAAGTATTTATTGATCGCATTTTGAAAAAATAGTAATGCCGTACAGGAAGCGCGAAATAGGCAGAGTGGGGGAAGATTGGCGAAGCGGAAGTTCGAGATGACTCATAGCTGTTAGTGGACTTGCAAATGAAGTGGAGTCCGATTATAACTGAGTGGATGCCACCTGTCATTAATATGCCCCGTGGCTGTCACAAAACCTGCCACCAACATTGTTGAACGGAAAATTTTCAATAGGAGCAATATTTTGTTATTATTTCAATCTTATTATTTTAATACTTTGATATTTTCAATAAGAGAGTAAGAAAAATAAAAATGTTTTTTCCCAAGTATCGTAGTTCGTACACATCGAAATTCTAAACAAAATCATCGAAATAATCAAAATTAACATCGGCGTGACCAATCCCGTTTCGGGATGCGCCACGCGTTCTACTTCCACTAATAATCGCAGTAGAAATCTGCATGTATTTGGCCAAGACAATGACTCTCGAGGGCAGCCGAACAGCGCACGAACAAATATTCGATCCCGTATCGCGTGCATGGTAAGCAGAACCACTTAACACTACACCACTTCGGCTCTGTCAAAATCAATGGATCAAATAAATCTTCGAAACATGAACGTTATCAACGATAATACAAATCGGCCTACCAAACACGTGAATCCTTCCTACTTATTTGTTTATTTATTTTACTATTTTGTTTTTTGTTTTTATTTTTTGGTTGTTTAACAGCAGCATAGAAGGTACAAGCCATTTGCTGCTAGCATGGGACATAGAATCCCAAACAGATTAAGCGGTCCATTTTCGTGGGATATCATTTTGTTATTCTTTTTTATTTTCTTATTTTTACTTTACTTTATTGCTTTTATTTTGTTTGTTTTATTTCTTTTTTATAATTTTGTATCGCTTTCCTGTTTGACAAAAACAATTTTCACCTGAAAATTGCCTGATGGAGTTTTGGTGACAAGGCCTGTAATACGCCGCTTGTAATAACCAGCGCCCAGTCGTTATTACTATACGGAGCGGGGGTGCACTAGAAAAAGCCGAACAGTACAGGTACAGGTGGCCTAATTACGAGTCCAGCCAAAACTGAAACCTGCCTTTCACGTCAGTTATACATACAGAGCTTTCCATAACAATCCCTTATTCCGCGTACACGTACTACTTTCTTTTGGACCGAATAAAGTACAATGTGGCAAGGTGCATTCCCAGCTCCGCCGCATTCTTTGATATGGGAAAACGAACAACTGGAGCACATCGATTGTTTCTACAAACACATACTGAGCCTGCTAGAACGGAAATCAAGTGCAGGAATCGTCTTCAGCAATCCCAAGGCTGAAGTAGAGTATCCGTAGCAAGAAACCAAAGGCAATTTTGTCGGATCTCGGAGACAAGTTTTTCTGATCAACGCTGGAGTCCGGCCCCAACCCAGTCATATTACTAAAGGCAGCGATTACGATAAATTCTAGAGGGGGTTTACAGATTACGCGGGGCTGCTCATGGGTTTGCCAGTGGCTTAAAAAAGCAGTGAGCTCCCTCAAGAAAAAGCAGAACGGGATCCTTTATTTGGCCGTGGATTTATGCTCATGAACGGCAGAAGGCTCAAACAGCGAATGGACGAGTTTACGCAACGCGTTTAGTGGAATCATGCTGAACCATGCTCCAGGCAAGTTACCCCACTCGCGTCACTGCTTGCAACATAGCTCGTCCAAATACCGACCAAACTATTGGGGGGATCGCTTTTGGGGCGGAGTGCTTTCGAAGTCCTGCTCAGCAACCAGCGAATCTTAGTGAAAGCTCCACAACTTGCTTCCTTAGCAGCCAAGTGACTGTCTCGCGTAGCGCATACACCTTCCGATGCGCTCCCTCATCAAAACCTCTTCCTTCGAATAAACACTAGAAATTGAAGCAGGTGAGTCCCGCTAAACACTAAAAAATCAAAGCAGGACATTCTCCCACACCCAGGCTATTTTGCGGACCTTACCAGAGTGAAATATTTATGTACTATGGTTCAATGCAGCCCGATTCAGAAGGTCACTATACTTTGGAAACGTCAACATTCATTTTGCTAGAAGGCTCATAGAAAGTTTCTTCGTCAAGACTCAGCAAAGCGGCGCAGCAGTGGTAAGAAAAAGTAATAATAAATAAATTGCTGTAGAGAAAAATCAATTTTCTGTCGAAATATTGAAAATGTAAAGCTATTCAAGATTGATGCTTTGAACAACTATTCTGTATCAGTTTGCCAAAATCAATGCTCGAAAAAAAACACAAAAAAAACATGCTTTTTCAACAGTTCCCCCACTCTGAATGGAGGAAGCCAGCATATTTCGAATTTTTGCTGAAATTATTGACCGGCGTCCACGGTTTTATTCATTCTCGTCTTCAATAAGTGTATCTAATCTCCGTATTAGATGTAATATTAAAGATGCGCCTTAAAATTAGGTCACGTAAGTGAAGTCCTGAAAGGGTGGAGGTGTCTGCACAAGCAAGATGCAGTGGCTTCCTCCACAGATAGGCTAATGTATTGTTTGAGGGTGCCCAGAGAGTAGCACACGAGTGTCTGCTAGGGATAACCGTCGCGTCGGCGCTTTTCCAAAAATGTTGCAATCCCCTTTACGAGTAAAAATTTTGCAATAACCTTTGTGAGGGCTTGATGCAAACCCCACCACCACCATCGGTTTGAAAGGTTCCCCCAATTCTTATGTTAGAGGGATAGGATTTATGTACTAAAAGATTCCACGATGAGAACGAAGGTCGAAAAAGGAGAAACTTGCCTAATGGAGAGACAAGAAGACCTGCTAAGCGTGTGGACTGGCATCGAACTTTCTCCGCGGCGCACTTGACGTGTTATTGACCAGGTACGCCCCTCTTGCGTCGTCTCGCTGTCTGAGTCTATAGTCAACAGAGACAGCGTTACCGTGGAAGAGAGCAGCGTCGATGAGAGTTGCACCAATGCGCGAATCAACGGGCAAAAGGAGTCCTATTTCTAGGGTTCTAGGTCATTTTTCCTAGTTTTTTCTTCTTTCATGCACCATTGACTGTCTCTCACTTTTTATTTCCAATGAGCTGCCTTTTCATCTTGTAATTCGCCTTTACGATGGTTGGCTGTGCTGGTAGTATCGAAATATCTAATTTTGTGAAAGCATTATAATTTGACATTTTGAAAGTACTGTCCCCCAATTCTCCCGGGGAATACGACCCTACAAACGAACCAATCTCTAGAAATGCGTGAAATACGCTACCTCGTCTGACTCGACTGATTTTTCCAAATATCATGCATATCGCAGGCTGGCGCTCTGCGATATGCATGATATTTGGAAAAAATCCGGAATTTTGTAGCTGTGTGAGACAGTTTTCGAAGTTCGAATGGCTAATTTGTTACTGGTGCAGCTCTTCCGTCAGACAAGAAGGGCGGCGTAGAGTAGACTGTTTGCCCCTCAACTCCTACCCACATCCAAGGACTGTATATGAGAATCTTTACCTCACCCCTACAAAAAACGATAGCATATTCGAGGCTTTTTCTCAATTTGAACTGAAGAAGAACTGATCTAAATTCCTTTAATTTACTGGGCATTCTAGATTTATACGACTAGGAAAGATATCAACTCGTCTACTTGCACTTCTGCTAGTCTGTTGAGTAGTTGAGTAGCGGAGACTCCATCGAATCGGAGAGTAAAAACAAACAAGAGCAGAAAAATGTAAGGAACTTGTGGTGAAATATAATTTTCAGGAAACAAACAAGTGAGGTGATGGGATTCAGAAGAAACAACTGTGAGCTAGCTACTGTTACCGCTGCGTGCCTAGGAACCGGTTTCTAGCACTCCGCGTCCGCTTTGACCGCTTAACCTCTGACACCAGAGGGATTTATTCGTATTGACAACCATGGATTGTGATTGTTTCATAGTGCAGTGAATACAGTCAATTTTCAACGACCAGTTTCAATTTTTATAATAATATTTATTCAAGTGTGAAATTGTGTAGCTGCTCTTATCTTTGATATGAGCATAGAGCAAATAACTGGTTCAGAAAGACGAACGACGAACAAAAGAGAAATAGGAACAGAAAATGAAGCCTGAATTTTTCTCTGTCAATCGATACTTTTATAGTTCCCACGAATCTCGACTTCCATTCAAAATCGTAGAGGCATGTTAATGCGCCTTTGGCCGATAGAATAGCTCCCAGCAGATACACAACAAAAAATATTTCTCCTAACTATTAACCATGTTATGCTTATGGTTAGTTGGTCTTGAAGGTCTCGAAGGGTCGTGAATTATCTAGTCGAATGAGTCTGAATTGGTTTCCACTTTTTTCAGGTTCCAAAGAAGACGAAGTCGCTGAAACGTCAGCCGAAGTAATCGTTATCAATTTCGTGAACTTTGTGTGCTCTTGAGTCAATTGGTTGTAGCGAAAGAGAAATATATAATATGTCAAATTCCATCGAAGGTTCAGAAAAAATACGTATGCGTGGCGCATTTCAATCAGTTACAAGTAAGAACAGCCATGAGATGGCAGAACGCGGAATACGGAAAAATCTTAGAATGTGAAACAATGAAACATAATTCCATTCGACTTCCGCAAACTAAGGCTTCTAAGGGCACTATCAAGCAGGTGCATGATTTTCTCGCAATAGAGAAGTTGCTGGAAACTTATGCTCGCTTTCGAAAATGCCGAGAATATTCTAGTACATGTGGCATGCGAGTATGCAATTACAGGAGTTACTACTGATTAACTTCCGGCAAAATGGACAGGCAGCACCCACCCACCTCTACGAAAAAGTATCCACCTTCGAAGGCAGAATTTGCGATGAAAAAGCAACCCATGCCGATTTAAGGTTGGGGTGGTGAGCAGTACCAGAAAGAAAGCGAAACTACGAAAAACGGCCCAAAAGCTTTCCTTTACCCCTTGATCTCGGCATTGATGCGACTCCCATCGTTGTAATCTCTTCAATATAACGCTCTCTCTGATACCTAATCACTCGCTGCGTATAGTTCTGCGGCGAGTGATGAGAT